>JAOVVB010000011.1:8715154-8732421 GCA_028570985.1 Heterobranchus longifilis | reverse complement strand
GCCTCTCTCATCTTTTTAAGTGGGAGAACTTGCACAATTGGTGGCTGACTAAATACTTTTTTGCCCCACTGTATATGTATATGTATATTGATTTGAAACACATTTTTAAACATTCTTTACAACAATGGCTGTTTGATGTTTAATTTGTAATTAATAATCCTTAATGAATAATTAAGTGAGGACAGCGCTCTGTGGACAGTATGACACAGTGGAACATTGTTTAATGCAGAATTCTAAATTTATTAGAAAGTTTTCCAACAGCCGTTAATTTTTAAAAAAAGATCTTGTAAGAGAACTACATCATTGCGTAGGTGTGAAACTGGACAAAGGTGATTACTGTATGTAACAGAAACGTTTAGTTATACAACAAACACGGGTGTCACATCTGGAGGGTAACGTTTTTTTAAATATAGTTATATACACAAAAACTTCTATTTAAACAAAAGCTGTACTCAAGTCTATATGTTAACATTCTGTTCTCGTCCTTAGTCACTGATTCACATTCCAAAAAATAATAATAATAAGATAATAATTTAGTTTTAACATGTACAATAAAATCTTAATTTATATATTTAACATTTATTGTTGTCCCATATGAGCTTAACCTGTACTATTTTAGATCTTGCTCATTAGGTGATAATACTCCTCTTGTGTTAATACGCTATGATTCACGAAATTCGATAGGAAGTTTCTATTACTTGTTAATTTCCCAGGGTTTGTAGGTGAGAAAAAGAGAGAAAGGGACAGAAAGGGTTTGGTGACTTTACTGTCTGACAGACACCATTATCAGTTGCTTTGTTCTTAGACTCTCTACTTCTCCCCATTTATATCTATCCTCTCTTTTTTCTTTTCTTTCTTTTCATTTCATTTCCCTTTTTTGGGGTCTATTGGACCAGATCAGTTCCAGACCTTCAGAAAGCTGTCCCATGAGCCTGTGCACACACAAATGCCATCTTGTGGAACTCCGGTGCAGCTCACTCTGTTATCATGCCCAGCCAACACTCCTGGAAAAAAGCATTAAAAGAAAAAAGTTAAACACAAACATCTATATCTCCACCTTTCCATACTACCACTACAGCACTACTCCAAGCACCGCTTTTCTGTCTTTGTGTCTTTACCACTCACCAACTTTCTCAGCCTTTAGCGTGTCCCAGATGTTGCAGTTAAAGTTGTCATATCCAGCAAATAGAAGGCGGCCTGACATGGAGAGCGCAAGTGATGTCACAGCGCTGTTCATTTGGCCATCCTCATATGTCAGCACTTCCTGATCAGAGCGGATGTCAAACATCTTGAGGGTGCAGTCGTCTGAACCAGTCACGAAAGCATGTCCATTATTCAAGAACTAGAGTAGAAGGAGAGCAGAAATCAAAATGGTACTCACTACAGCTCGGCTTTGATTCTCTCAGTAGTTCTTCCCATAGTTGTATAGAATGTCTCTGTTATTCTCTGTTACCAGTGGCCTCACTATGAGTGTGTGAATGTTTCTGGTCTCTTCTTTTATAATTATTATTCTCTGTTCTTCCAACTATAGAGATCAGGCAGTCATGTGTCCTACTCTGATCCAGTAAAGAAATGCCATGTTAGCAGTCAAGCTTTTTAATCAGTTATCAATGTCCTCCCATCTTACTTCATAAAAGCTCAATTTATCAGTTCCATCTAGCCATCTAGGCATGTCTGAAGTCCAAGTAGGGACTGTGGAGGCCAATGGTGACCACTGTATTTATTCCCATTTTACGATCGTAGGACCTCTGATCAACATTAATTTATCAGTTACGAGTTGAAATTATCTTCTTGTGGTATACTCGACCCCTACAGTGCTCCCACTGTGCTATTGAAAACCTTCAGTGAGGTGGAAACTGTGTCTGATTATCAATACGCTGTATGTAAATGCGTACGGTGGTGTAGTGATTAACACTGTCACCTTACACTTACAGAGTTGGGAGTTTACTGTAAATCTCCAATCTGCATGTGTGTGGAGTTTTCATGTTGCCCTCTTTGTGGATTTCCTGCAGGTACTCCAGTTTCCCCCCACAGTCACTGTATGCACTGAATGCAGTTTCCAAATTGCTTGTAGCGCACAGCATGGTGGCTTAGTGGTTATACTGTCACCTTGCACCTCCAGGGTGAATTCCCACCTCTGGTCTGTGTGCATGGAGTTTGCATGTTCTCCCAATTCTTGGTGGGTTTCCTCTGGTTACTCCGGTTTCATCCCACAGTTCAAAGACATGCAGATTAGGCTAAGTGTCCCAAATTACACACTGAGTGTGAATGAGCGTGTGAGTGTGTGTATGTGTGTGCACTGCGATGGATTGGCACCCATTCAAGGGTGTACCCTGCCTCATGCCCTAAGTATTCTGGGATAGAAGATTGAGTGGGTGGTGTGCCCTTCCTTGTCCCCTGAGCTCAGGCCCCCCTCAACCACACACTGAGTGCATGTACAAAGAACAAACATTCTCTCTGGAGAATGTTTGCATGCATATAAGGGTTTAAAGGCATATAAATGGAAAGTGTCTGGGATCCTGAAATATTTCAGGATTGAACTATGCAGTATGTTTTAAATTTTAGTTCTACTGATAAAACACATGAAAAAATGTCCTACATGTAACGTGCACTCACAGCAATGGCGTTGACATCACTGGTGTGACCCTGGAATGTCTGTTTGCATTTTCCATCCCTAATGTCCCACAGTTTGGCCAGCGAGTCACAGGCCCCGGAAATGAATGTGTTCATATCAGCAGACAGAGCCAGGCACATGCAATCTCCCACATGGTTAAGATAGACTATCTTCTGCTTGCCAGACTCTATATCCCACAATGCACTAGAAGAGAACATCAGATGTTTAGAACAGCAGGATGGATAAAATATCCATCACAAACACCATATTAAACCTAGGGAAACTTTGAGACTAATGCACACGATAATTTAAGTAAAATCTTGCTAACCTTGCTATAATTTAAATACAGTAACATTATTTACCAGGTGGTGTCACCAGAGGAAGTGAGGATCTCATTGTCATTAAGGAAGCGAGCACAAGAGAGGTAACCTGTGTAAAGCAATATCCAGCCAGTGATATACTGTACAATCCGTAATACTGTTAAATGTGTTGCCAAGAAAAAAGAAAAAAGTTTATGGAGAATAATATTTCACAATACCTGTGTGGGCATCTAATTCTTTCACTATCTTAACCACAGGTGTCTTCAGGTTGTAAATGGTGCACATGTTGTCAAGACCGCCACTGGCCACAAGGTTTCCAGACGGGGAATATCCGCAGGTCATCACCCACGAGGACTTCAGAGGAACTGCGTTAATCTGGTGTGGATCAAATGAACGGGTTATTCAGTTTCTTTCAGTTAATGTCACTTAACTTGTAATGCACTTACACAGTGTATTCTATCCCAGAATACTCAGTCTGACTGTTAACCCAACACTTGTTTAAAAAATGTATTTACAAGACTGTGCAAAAGGCTTGACTCCTCCATGAATTTTTCAAAATTCTCTTTAAAATCTGCAGACATTCTTGTATTTTTAAAATAGACTTGAGGAATAGTTCTCCAGGCCTTCATTATTAGTCCAGGCCCTGTGCACGAGCAGTTTCCGAGGAACGTTTTTTGTTTGTTAAGCCACACAGTGACCTATGTGATCATTCAAGCTTTAAAACATCTACATTCTCATAAAAACATCTAATTTGAGGCACGGACCAGTAAGAAACAGGTGCAGATGGTGACAAATGATCAGGCAGGTGATTCGTATACTGCTGATGCTGAATGCTGAGTGGTTAGAACAGATACTATACTACATCAGACTATACATCAGTTTGCCATGGCACATTCCTTGTATCTGAAAACCTACTTGGCAATGAACCTGCTAATGATTCTAAATAAGACAACAAAAGTGGGACAACTTTTGTCAGTAATTTGTATTGAGATTTATGCTTCATAATTCATGTCTTCAGATTGTATGAAGCGAGGGAGTTCCCAAACATCTAACCTGCCAACATCTGCAGTAAGGAGTCAAAAGTAATATGTAAGTAAATGTGGTAAACTGTTGGGGGTCTTCTACTGTTGTGGCCCAGCTGCCTCAAGATTTGTCATTTTGTGCCTTCTGAGATAAGATGAGATTTTCTGTTCACCCCAGGTGTAAAGAGTGATGACCGTAGTCTTCCTGCCAGCTCGAACCAGTCTGACTATTCTTGTCTGATGTCTTTCCTCAATGAGGCATTTCCAGCCAATGCTTTTCGCTTTCTGAAATCTTCTGGTCCATCTGGCAACAGCAATCATGCCATTGTCAAAGACACTAAGATCACATGTTTTGGTGTAAATGTTAAGTAAAGGCTCTTGAAGCCAGGTTTTTGCATGATTGACTGCATGAAGGACCGATCATTGTCTAATCATTGTTTATGGACTGGTAAGTTCCACCTACTATACTAACAGGCTATGAAGTGCTGTATGGTAGGAGCATCGGGAAAAGTACTCGCATCCTAAAGTAAAAGTAGAAGTTCTCCATTTACATTTCTGCTTGAGTAAAAGTACAAAAGTACCTATTTTCAAATATGCTTAAGTATGAAAAGTACTGTGTTTGTATTAGATCACTGTAGCCTTTAAGTCATAGTAAAATCTCTTCCTTTCACTTCTACATACCAGTTAGCTGTCAGGAGTTTTCTACTATATTTCAGAGTTGTGTTATTGAAAATAGTCCAAAAGAGTAAAGACCAATGCCTGAGGCTAGGCACTTAGCTATGACCATACTTAACATGAGATAATTATCTACATATTATTTATATAGCTAGGTAAGCACGGGATCCTTGATTACGTAAATAATAAGTAATATTTTTGTCCTAAAAAAAATCTTATAGATGAAATGAATACAGTGTGTATGAATACAGTGGATGAAAAGACTATTGCACTAATATATACTTCTTGTGCAATTTTTCAACTCATTTCAACTAATCCCAAATCATAACCAATGCTATAGACTTCTCTTTGTATCAGTCTCACCTTGTTTCCTGAGTGAGTATCCCAAATAAGGAGTTTTCCATCCTGTGAAGCGCTGACCATTAGCCTGACACCAAGGGGTAAATGAAAAATGTGGAGAAGGATGAGGAAATGCATTTATCACGTTTTTAGCACGATTTCATATTATTTACTCCTGAAACAATGCCACTTAATTTGGATCCATAATAATGCCTCCATTGAAACTCCCACTAAGCCCATAATAAAACTTCACTATGATTGTCTAGAAATGATGAATAAATTAATACAAATATTTTAACGAATCAATTAAGTTTGTGGCTATTTCAGGCGAGGGTCTGATAAGTGGTCTATCTAAGCGGTAAAGTGGACTCAAGACGACCACAAGATGTGAGAGACTGCTGTAGGGAAAATCCTCACTAGGCTAGGGAGATTAGGGTTTAGCTGCTGGGGACAATCACAATCACATGCAGAACATACAGATACGGTCTGTGTTACACTGAACTGATTAAAGACTTTGATTTACTTTATTTCACAAACTGAAACGAGTGTCATGCTGCAGCCTATATCGTATAGTACAAACACAAACAGCATATCTCATATCCCATATAGCGTATGTAAAAAAACTAATTAAAAGTAATTTTTCTGGTAATGGATTATTGAATGATCAAGCAGCTTATCACTGCACAGATACTGCTGCCATGATGTCATATTGCAATGGCTCGTTCTCTAGACAGATGACACTCACTTGCTATCTGTGGCCCAGTGCAGCGCATAGATTTTGGCCAAGTGTCCTTTCAGTGTCTTCCTGGTCTTCAGCTGTATGGTGGGTGTAAGAGTCACTCCAGACGCAGCAGCAGCCAAATCTGTGTCATGAGCAGCCTTGCGTGCTGTCTAATGCACGAGAGATAAATCAGTTACTTTATAATTTATTAAATGCTTGCTGTTTATAGTGCGTGTGTGTGTGTGGATGTGTGTGATAACAGTATTAGTAATTAATGCTACGTTTTGATTCACAAAGCTGGACCTCAATTTGTGTCTTCAAGGTTTCCACCTCCTTTTTCATCTTCTCCATTTCACCCATAGTTCTAGTTGGCAGCTGTGATGACTGACAGGACAAGGTGACCTGGCCAACGGTGCGATGGGAAATAGTTAAGAACAGCGCTTTATAACAAACTGTCGGTGAGGCAGACAGACGCGATAGTCCTGCGATATGAAAACACACAGATTAATCATGATATCTACCTGCTTTTTATGTACAGGTGTGAAACCTCGTATGCTAAACCAACAAGGCTGGGAAATTACATCATCACACAGACAGGGATTTCTGTTATGTGTGGCAAGGAGTGACCTTTAGTGCCTACGGTGATTATAGCTGTAAATGTTGAAATAGTAGCACAAATATAATTTTGACCGAATTCATCTGTAATTAACAAAGAGGGCATTTTTAAGGTTGATGAGAATCTGGATAATATGTGAATAATATTTAATAGATTTTAATATAATTGAGAAATAACATTGGATTGAAATATGATCAAATGCAATGCACTAAATTGATGTTATTGACTAGAAGTGTGTGTGTGTGTGTGTGTGTGTGTGTGTGTATGTGTTTGTGAATATCTTTAATATTTTTAGATGATTCCAGTATATAAGTTATATTTAATAATAATAATAATAATAATAATAATAATAATAAAATTAATATGTAATAGAAGAAGATTCTTAAAGCTTCCACATGATCTTTTCACAGTTCAATAATAAATACTGAACTTTATAAGGTATTTAAAATACAGAATAAAATTGTTCATAAATCAAACAAACAAATCAGTTCTTAACATGCTGTGGAGTAATATTTCAAGACAATATTTCCAGACTCAGACACCATGTTTCTTAAATGTCCTTGTTGGTGTTCGGTGATGTGCTGACATTCAATGATGTTATTAATGAATTTGTGCAATGCAACCAGTCAGCTTTATACAGATCAATAAAGGAGTAAAGGGTGCTGAGTGTTAAATGCCTAAGAGACCAAAGGAACAGAGGGGAAAATCAAATCTTCTGTCATCGGATTACTGACTGCTCCTGACCACAGAAAGAGAGCAGGATGAGTGGTGTGGTACGAGGGTAACTATTGCTATTACTGTCGCCCTCGGCTTGTTCATCAGGGACTATCTGATCATTCTGATTCACACACATTCACATTCCAAACAAACTTAAATAATTATTTTGATTGTGTAAAGCTGCTTTGCTTTGACAATGACAATTGTTAAAAGCGCTATACAAATAAAATTGAATTGAATTGAATTGAATTAATGGTTAATAGATGCAATTCATTCATTAGAATCTGTACAGATATCACAAGCATGATATCACAACCCCCCATCTAATTTTCAGTCATCCTTATAACGTGTATTAAAGGATACAATATTTATTATGTATGTATTATTACCTGCTGTGATTAACTGACCAACTACTGTATAGTAACGCAAATCGACAACATTTAGCAAAAATCTAAATCTTAACGAAACTTATCTAAAGCCAAAAATTATTTAAATGTACTAACCCAGATTCAAATTGCTAATGTTCAGATGTCTACATAATTAGCAAATAGACGTGTCAGGTGATAAAGCTCATGGAGGTCAGTCTCAAATATTTACAACACAAATTATTTTTCAGTTTTAATCAAAGGCAAGAAAATGGAAGACAAATATATTCACAATAACCTACTGCAGAATGATGGGAGCTTGTTCCTACTGATTCAACCACTAAAAACTCAATCGCTCACCTGTTTTTTCTGTTACTCCACAAGAATCAGTGTTTCTTTGCTTAACCCGAATTCCCACCTTTCAGCACACCTTGATCCTCAGAGCTCTCTCAAACACTGTGCATCATGTGTTCCTCTTAGACACTGGTGGCAACCAGCCTGTGAAAAACACACTCTTTTTGTCTCCTTTCCTGTAGAGAGAAACAGATGAGGATTGGATCGGATGAAGGAGATCAGGGATGAAGGGATAAGCTTATAGATGGAAATGAAGAGAGAAGAAGAGCAAAAGGAAGTGCATTGGTAGAGGAGGGGTAATAGAGAGCAGGACAAGATGAGAAGATAAGGTGATGTTAGAAATCAGTGTGAAAAAAAAAGGGCCAGATAGAATCACTGAGGGTGAAGTGAAACGCTTCTAACAACTGGAGACCTGCTCATGCTACGGGATTTGAGATTTAGCTTCTTTTTTTTAAGTCTGTAAAATCTGTGAGATAATCAATGAAGGTTAAAAGAGAGAGAGGGATTAAGTATGACTAATATCACACAGAATCACTGAACTATATGAGACCAGTAGCAGGTATAATGGTGAGGCATTGTTAGGTATGGTCTGAATAGGTGTGACATCGTCGTTTGGCTGCATTATTTTGCCGGACCCTAATGGGTTGATCTGACTTAATCAGGATCTTGTGGGATTTCTGGGGACTCAGCAATCCTATTAAGGAATTAGAGCAGGTGAATCCAAGGATGCGTCACCACTGACACTGACTCAGAGATAGGTAGGTAGGAAATAGAGAAAATCACTGTAGTATTCACACACTTTGTGCAGAATAACGTTTAATGAGCTTGGCCTGTGCGAACAAGTGCAGTCATGGGTGTGAACTTTACATGCAAAAGGTGTTCTCTTGGACATTATTGGACTTGCAGAGCCAAAACTCTGGGCAATGTCAAATACAAGGTGAGGTAATAACTTTAACCTAGATATCTGTGTGGTGTTTTGGTACAATTTTAAAAGTGACACCACACTCCCTGAACCAATGGTGAAGCAACCAAATAGCATGTCTTATGCACTTTCGTAGGTTTCTTAGCTTAGGACTTGGGCAAATCACTTAAATTTAAACAATTAATTATTAACAAATATATAATTCTCTGCTTTCCTGCAAAACTGTAATTAAGTCATGCCATGTGGAGCTTTCTTGGTGATATAATCATGGGCACCCATGCCTGTGAGGACCAGCCCATCCAGTCTAATCACACAGAAAAGCCAATGCAGCACTAGTGCCCCACAGCCCACCATGCAACCCAGTATACAAGGAGCCCAAGGCCTCCACCTGGCCTTCCAACTCCCCAGATCCCAATGGAATGCGCCAGACAGACATCAATGGATCTGCTGCCATCATCCTGGTGCCAGAAACCAAAACACCCCCAGAGGCCCTGCTGAGCCATGCCCTGAGGAGCCAGAACTGTCCCGGTTGCAAGGGGAACCTAAAATCTAAATAATTGTAATGTTATTGTTTTTAATGTTATGACTGATCCATGTATATACATAGTAATGAACTTGGCATAAGCCTGCATAAAATAAAAGTAAAAAACTCCCAACAGAAAAACCATGACAGATCACACACATACCTTACTGCCCACTAATGTTTCATTAATGGTCTTGCTGAAAGATTTGTCCAGACAATGAAACAATGGCTTGACACATTTCTGTTGACTCCTGATGAAATAATAATTTAAAAAAAAATCCCACAACAGTTTCAACTGTGCAATGGTGGCTTTGGATTGTACTGGCCCTTTTAATACAAAGCTATAAAGTCACAAAGGGCCTAGGTAGAGAGACTATGTAAAGTATAATTTATATATATAAACATTTATATATGTATAACAAAATATTTAATACAGATGAACATGTTCTATATGGCAAAGAACTGCTTTTTATCTTCTAAGGAGTTCAAACCCAAGATGATGTGATCTGGAAAACACCTGTTGCTACCCTGTACAAAAGCTGGTCATGGTTCACTCCATACGGAAACTGATTATTTGCCAGACATCTAACTCAGCCATGAGCCATCTCCTGAAGTTTCACTGGTATCCACTAAATAGGTACTGTAGCCTTGTGCATATCAGTAAGGCTACCAGTATGCAGGAATCTTATTACTGCCACTGGTTTAGTTTCATTCTTTATTGTGTATTATGATATACATCTAGATCTAAATGTATCAGAACTGGTCTACCTAAATGTGTCAATAGTAAGGATTTTAATAAAGTGACTCTTTAACTTCGTATATTTATTAATAGTAAATCGACTGGCACAAAACAAGACTTTAAAATTTTTTTTTTAATCAGATGCCAAGACCATTGTATGGTGAGTTTAGTACGACATCAACTCATATTTGCTAACTATTGAAATCACTGTTAGAGGAAGTCACTATTTTAAATAATATTTTTTCCTAGTTCAGGATCATTTTAATTATATTATCAATTATTTATCACTTAGTGCTATGTCAGGTTGTATACTGTACCTCACACCATACAGTATTGCTGGGGGCATATTCACACCCCTTCAGTTTTTGCATGCTTAATCTACACAAAATTATGCATAATAGCAAAAACTATTTGTATTTAACTATTTTCCACGTCCCCTGTACAGTCCTGACCTCTCTCCAAGCCATTTTCACATGTTTGTGCCATCATAGGAGTTCCTGGGAGGCCAGTGTTTTTAAGTCATGGCTCCAGCATACTGAGAAAACTTTCTACCTTGATGGTGTCCAAGCACTACTGAAACATTGGAATAAGGGCATTAGTGTAGCAGAGGATTATATAGAGACATAAAGGGATAATAACCATAACCGTGTTCTGATTTTCTGCATGCTTTGCAAAAGTCCCACTTGGACTTGAACGCCAGTTTATAAGATAAATGTTGCCCCAGCAGGTTCTCAGTCGCTATTGAGTTTACTGAGCTACTGAGACCCTTGCACACAGGTGCTCTTATGCATAAAGATCTATGGAGAGTTCCTTCTTTGATTTCTGGTCTGACCTGCACCGTGAATTCGTGTGTGCCTGTCTAGTCATGCCTAATTGATTGAATTTGCCATAGTTAGACTCTTATCAAGATGGGGAGCGATCTTAAGATAAGCAAAGCTAACAGGATGCACTTTAACTCAGTCTAGAGTGCCTTCGCCAAAGTGCAGTCAGACAAGTGCTTCTTTAAAATGAGATATTTCACTTCTCAACTATTAATCAGTTTGCTAAATATATATAATTTTACAAATCTTAAAATGTGCTTTTGCTTTGCATTATGTATTATTTTGTGTAGATTTCACAACTCATACTGTAAAAGTCTTGTGTTCATACAATTAAGGTCCCCTCTCTCCAGGGACCATTCTGCACTATTATTAATAATAATAATAATAATAATAATAATAATAATGACTCTATGTTACAGTATAAAATATTACATTCACTTGTTTTGTTAGAAAACCTGAGACATTTGTGAAGGTGTAGTTAGTGTTTGCTGACTTCTGGTGGCAGCAGAGTGTGTTTACCCCGATACCTGTCTGGGAGCCACACCTTTTCCAAGAATGTGTAAACCTTCTGGGATTAAAATAACACTCCCTCTATGCACGAAGCAAATCATCTTACCTTAGTTGTGAGAACCAACTGTCCTATCCAAGCCATTACGGGAATCATAATTTAAACAAATTTTTAAATAAAAATGTACAATACAATAAACAATAAACAGACATGTGCAGTGAGAGACGCCAGTTACACAGAAGAGAATAAGGGAGAAGTTACTCCATGCATATGAAAGAGTCTGGATTAGTATTAAAGACAAGGATATCTTGTGCAGTACGGCTAGCAAGGTCGGGGTGAAAAAGCTATTACAGGGCAACATTAGCAAAATGACTTGTATAGTGAATTAATCTGATCTGTGAGGGAATCTAAATGAGGAAAGGCTGTAGCTGGACACTTTTCAGCGTATATTAATGCCAGTAGTGAAGTTTAAACCAAGTTGTTTTTAATGTTTTTATAGAAATGTGTAAAACATTAAATTATTAAGCTGTTTCATGGCATTTACTCACCATATGAAAGTAAGGTACATGTATGTCACTGCACACTGAAATTCTTCCTGTGCATATTTCCCGCTTTGGGGGCAGGGGTCAGAGTACAGGGTCAGCCATGATACAGCGCCCCCTGGAGCAGACAGGGTTAAGGGCCTTGCTCAAGGGCCCACAATGAGAATGCCTATCAGAAATTCTGCAGTTGAGTCAAAGTGTAATGGACGACTCGGACGACTCATCGTCCTGATCACAGTAACAACAACAAAAAAATATTTATTAATCTTAACTATTTTAATGTGACTCTCTCTCTCTCTGCCAAGTAACAGAAAGTAGTCAAACCAGGAAATATAAGAAAAATATATAATGATTAAACATATTTCCACAAATTGCACATATACAGAGACTGTTCCTGGCTACGTTATCCCAGTTTGTGCTTTGCAGTTCTCAGGGCAGGGCAGTCCAAGATGCTGGGCTTGTGCACACATGCACACGCCACATACTCATACGGCACCCCCACGCACACACACATAGCGTCTGTGTTTTTAGTATAGGAAGCATGAGAACACCAATTTCAAAATTCCTCAGCAGGTATCCAGCCGAGAGCATGTCCTGGCTTGCAGCCTTCTCAGGAACACACACGCATACACACACACACACACACACACACACACACAGAAGACGAAAGTACGCAACAGTGACCTAATCATTCTCAGGCTATTCATTAGAAGGATTAGTAAGACCTAATGACTGATAAGAGCCATGGAACACGATGTCACTTCTCGGGCTGGGTTCAAAAAACTGTAGTCGGTTCTAACAGATTCTTCTTAATCCGTATCTGCGTATCGCAACCACTGACTCATTGCTCGATTGACCCTCATTTAATTAAACTTGATTAGGACTGTGATTCACGAAGAAATGTTGTAGTGCTGAAAAAATGAAAATGTTTCCTCTATCAGTTGTGCCTGACATTACTGCTTTCCTGTTTCCTTTGTTTTCATGAAGTGTTTTATCATGTGTCATGTGATCTGGTGCTGACAGGTATAATAAGTCCCCTGATTAGATTTTATCAACAGGTATGTAATCTACATTTGGCAGATATTTTCAAAGTCTGGTGTGTGAGATAATTAATAATTATTATAATAATTAATAATAATAATAATAATAATAATACATTACATTAACACATTCAGAATACATTTGCTTTTATTCTAGTTCTGTTGATATCATATAACATAGCAACAGAGATTAGAAGTGGGACACTTAAAATCTTCAGCTGTGTCATTTTCTTTTAGTTTTTCTTTATCAAGCACATAAATAGTGTCAAGCATTTATTTTTTATTTCCTGTATTTGTACAGTTTTTTTTTCTTTTTTCTTATTATATAAACATAGATAAACCATAGATATAATAATAATAATAATAATAATAATATAATATAGTTTTTACTAAGTATAAATTATATTACAAACTGTTCAATGGGCACTTCATTAAACTCGTATGTCTAGAGTTTTTTTTTTTTGTTTTTTTTTTTTTAGGAATTTTATTGACCTCCTCAAATCTACAACCAGGTGCGTCTCATTGGTGGATTCAAAAAGAGCAAAGGAAACAGCAAGTGTCTGAACTACTTGAACTACCGAAAACACAAACAAACACAGACTAACCTAATTACAGGATAGAGCGTGCATACGTTGGAAGACAGGAAGAACAAGTCTTCCACTATTAGGACTTTCCTACAGTAACAAAGACCAGGGTTAGATTTTAAACGGACGAAGGATGAGGTGAGAAAAATGCAATAGTTACAAAACACTGAAACCTACATGCCAAGCCCCCAACACCCCACAGCACCACCGCCACTACTGCCACAAGACCGATATGCAGAAGAAAGAAAAGGAAGGTAAATTAAAACAAAAAAAAGAAGAGAGACATAGTAAGAAGAGGAAGCAGGGCCTGGGCGGAGGCAAGAACCTGATCATCCACATTTCATGGCCTGAGGTGGAGTTATGAGCGACGCAGCCATACAGTGTAGTAGCAAAAACAAGCAAATGCAGGCAAATAAAAGATGCATATTTGCATGAGGTACGATATAGTACACACACATTAACACTCTCGCACGCTGAGGGCAACAAGCTCAAAGTTAGCACCGGGGGAGCTTACAGTTAGCTCACAGAGATCAGGACAGTTATTATTAAGCGACAACTAGATGCAGTAATGTTAGACCTTTATATGTGTAGAACAGCACACACTACATTTAGGGCACACTACTTGGGGCATTGTTGTGAGGATTTATGTTCATTCACACACGAGCATGTTGGGATGGCGATGGGGCTCCAGTTCCAGTTTAACCAGTGAGTTTTGTCAGGGCTCTGCGCCGGACACTTGAGTTCTTCCCCTCCAGCACACTCTACCACAAACATACCACGCCTTCTTTGTGTCTCACAGTCGTGCGTCAAGTTGAATAAGTTCTAGCTCCACTGAAGGGAAACTGTAATGCTATAGCACACAGAAACATTCTATGCTTCCAACTTTTGTTGAGTCTGGAGAACCACAGCTTGGTCATGCATATGCAGTATGTCCCTGTGGCACCAGAAATGGTCTTGTGGGGACACTTGCTTTGTTTCAGACAATTTGTCCTGGCTGCTAACAAATTTTCACCAAATATGCAATTTTTTTTTTCTATTGCCGTATACTTTGGCCAATTTTAAGCATTTATTTCTAGAACAAGATTTGATTCCTGAGGTTGGGGTTTGTCCTCGGAAACTAGCTGGTTTGTTGGTTAGATAAAATAAAATAAATGAACTGTTTGGCAGGAATGATCAACATTATGTATGGAAGCAAACCTCCAATGTTGCAACAAAAAGGTTTTAAGACAACAAAGTGAAAGTATTCGAGTTGCCACATGTGAATTATGCTCCCTGGTCGCTCACAATGTAACCCAAAGTAGCTGCAACAAAGTTCTGGAGTTTCAAAGGCTGCACGTTGCTTAAACAGTTGGTTCAGCAGAAGCGATGTGGAAAATCAACCTGTGATCAACATGATAGCATTGTTCTTTGGGACGCTGGTACAGTAGGACTGAAATCCAGAGAAAGGTGTGAATTTGAATCAAGTCATAAAATTAATATCTATTAAAAATTCTTAGCATTTAAAATAATAGAGACAGTTGCAGGTGGTTTATTGCATGTAGTCATTTATAGTGTAACCTGTTCTCTATGCTTATAACAAAAGAATAAAACACTTTAGACTTGCACAATGGCTTTTTAACCCAAAGTTTCCCAAAGTTTAAACAAACTACACCATTCTTGTCGATGCCTGCATCAGATTTAAAACATTGATTTCCACCTACAACGCCTTGTTGTTTAGACAAAACCATCCCTGTATTGTGTTGTGTTCTTTTCTAATTCTGTACTCAACCTCCCCAAAAGAGTTCTTAGACTGATGGTATGATTAGCCCCTGACTCAGTGAATCAGAATGACTACTGATAGACACTGTAAGACTGTAAGGCACTCCTGCTTGCTCTAAATAAGAGGACCTTAAGGTGGCATGGTGGCGTACTGGTTAGCACTGTGGCATTGTTTGTGGAATTTGCAAAGACATGCACTGTAGGCTAATTGGTGTTCCCAAATTGCCCGTAGTAAGAGGATGAGTGTATGCGCATGTGTGCACTGCCATGGCTTGCCACCCTGTTCTGTTTGTGCCTCATGCCCAAAGTCTCCTGGGATACGTTGCAGGATAAATCAATTAAAAACTAAGTAAGTGAATTAATAATATAGTCCTTATCAACTTCACCTAATCAGATCTATCAGTTTATCACCAGAACTGACCCTAAGGCTGACTAAAAAGGTGTGGCACGGTCGCATCATGGTAGTCCTAAGCTTTTAGCCCATTTATAGCTGAGGATAATGCCCAAAATGTTGCTTAGACATGAAGAACACGGTATCTTAGCATTGTGAGAAAATCAATAGCTAGAATGTGCTGCAAATGCAAATAGTACCATAAGGCACATATTGGACACAATTGGGAACATTCTGAAGATTGATCCTTGTGGCATATTGTATAATCAGTTATGCAGTCAGGTCTTCAGCACATACAGAGAAAGCTCATTGCTAAGGCATGCAGTTCTCCCAGCCCTCTGCTGAGGTGATGATGGCTATCTGGAATGATACTCAGTCCAGATGAGCATCGGGTATGGGTTCAAACGGCGAGGTATTAAGGGACTCTAATGCAAGGGTGTCTTACTTCAAACTCATGGCTGAGTTAATTTACTTGATGTTGTCTGTGTTTGGTTGCAATTTCAAGATCGATGAACCCACCTCTGGTTTCTTGTCTCATGCAAGTCCACTGGCATTCTGCAGTTTGCAAAACTGCTGCAAGGCAAAGCATTTCATGAGGCTGAACTTTTACTGAGCCAGGAGTGGAAGGTTCCTGTAAATCAATAACATCTTTTAAACTGGTATAACCCTGGTAGTTTAATGTACTTGACCATGTCGATATTGTCAGAATGAATCTGGATGATGCAGAAGGTTATAATCCTAAGACGAAAACCTTGCAACAGTGGCTAGGATGGTTACTGTGGCAGCTGGGGGTAAGAGTTCAAGCAAACCAGCAAGTGCTAAAATCAAACAGAGTGGCTTATCTACACTGGTAAAATGTGCTAAAATTTGACACATTTAACATTCATGGATGGCAGCACCCTTTCTTAACATTGACTGTGTTACAGATGCTTGAAAGCTGCATCACAAAGCGATGCAGACAGAAGGTGTCTGATGGTTTTCTGGTTAATAATACTTTGAAAATCAATTCCTGCAGGTTACAAATGTAAATATTACATTTCTGCTATGTCTGGTAAGCCAGGGAAAACCCACTGCATGCTGTATTTCAGTCAATAATCTTTTAGCCTGTATTACTTTTTACATTTATTCTTGCAGTTTATAAGTATACATTTCCCACTTCTGCTATGTCTGTTAGGCAAAAGCCACAGTTACTTTCTGTTCTACAGCTGCAGCTGCTTTCACTTCCTCTTGATGTTCTCGATCTTGAATAGGTCTTCTGATTCCATACAGAGGTTTAAAACAGAATGTTGGCAGACTGGCAGTCATTCACACAGCCCACAGGATACAGCTTCTTATTTGTAGATGGTCTCAGGGTCTATGTCAGAATAGTTCTTTCTTAATACTTTTATTTCAGGATAGATGATAGCAATAATAAATGTAACAATAATAAAATTATTACTTTTTATGTTCTGCTATTAAATGGAACACCAACCCAAAAAAATATCTCAGAAAGAGACACGACTTTATAATGGTTTATTTGTCTCATATCTGAATCATATATAAACATTTAGGAAATTGTAGGGGCGAGGACTAAAAGCATCCTGGGAATCTGGTGTCTCACTCACTCATCTTCTATACCACTTTATCCTGTATTCAGGGTCGCAGGGACCTGGAGCCTATCCCAGGAGGCTTAGGGCACGAGGCAGGGTACACCCTG
>JAOVVB010000011.1:8650153-8662100 GCA_028570985.1 Heterobranchus longifilis | reverse complement strand
CTGTGTTTTGTAAGATGAAGTGATTTAGAGTGTCACTGACTCTCACTTCAATCCTTTTATAATGCCTTTAATTGTAATGAAGAAAATAGAAGCGGGTTTATAGAACATAGCATTGAACACACACACACACAGGGTTTATTGGGGTGTTGACTCCTCCACATTCCACTTTAATGGCTTGTGTCTGCATTGCATTACACACACACACTTGGGCCTGCCTCCGTCTCTGAAGTTGCCATCTTTGTGGTGACGCCACTTCGACGTGCTCCTTCTTATTTTTGCTGCTCTAATTTATTTTCGAAGGCAGACCCAGTGCGGCTTGGACTCGCCCGGCCCGCACGTGTGGAGTCTCCAACATCAGAAGAGTGTGTGTGTGTGTGTGTTTTAGTGCCATGTAGCTACTGCAGCTCTTTCCCATCTGACTCACATGTGTGTGTCTGTGTGAGTGAGTGAGTGAGTGAGTGAGTGTGTGCGTAAGTAAGTGTGTGTGTGTGTGTGTGTGTGTGTGTGTGTGTGTGTGTGAAGTCACTAAGTATTTTAGGTAGCGCTGCTCTCTCTCACCTGTGGTGCTCACCTGGCCTGGTAGTAACTTCAAGAGTGTGTGTGTGTTTGTGTTTGTGAGAGAGGTTCCAGAAGACCCGGTCTCTCTGAACAGAGCTAGCGGTAGCGGAGGCATTTCTCTGCAGATACAACGTCCTAATCCCACATCTGGGGCCAGCACGTGTGTCGTCAGCATGCCGTCTGTGGTGTGTGTGTGTGTGTGTGTGTGTGAGTGAGAAAGAGCAAGAGTGAAAGCGAGCGTCTGGAGCAAAATGAAAGTAAAGACGCAGACTCAAGAACTAACCACAACACAGAACTTAAAAATAGAGACAGTCCCCTGTTCTCGCTCTCTCTCTCTCTCTCTCTTTCCACTGATTCTCTTGTCTTCCTTTCCATTCCGCTTATGTCACGCTTTTTTCAAATCTATTAAATTTTTCTATTTTCTCTATTAAAGTCCTTCCCTTTTCCCAGGTGATACTGTGCGATTCAGTGTGTGGTATGGCCTGTGTGTGTGTGTCGCTGTGCAAATGAAGGGACCACAGAAAGTAATAAAGAGTTTGTAATATAGGAAGTGTAACTT
Organism: Heterobranchus longifilis; assembly: GCA_028570985.1. NCBI lineage: Eukaryota > Metazoa > Chordata > Actinopteri > Siluriformes > Clariidae > Heterobranchus > Heterobranchus longifilis. The sequence continues at coordinate 8,660,983 of JAOVVB010000011.1, read as the reverse complement.
TGTGCTCCTGGAGTGCCTGATGCGCCACACACTTGGGGGCGCTATATGATGGAAATTATAATAATAGTACACCTATGCGGTTAAATTGATTACGCAGTCAAATCTTTTCTCTGTTGATTTGATTGAGTAAATCAGTTGTTTAGCTTTGATTCAGAACTGTTGCGTTTTCTTCTTTCAGGTAAAGTTGCTCGCATTTTGCAGAGTGTTGTTTTTCTTCTTCTGAGTTTATGCGCGGTTTGTTCAACATTGTTACTGTTTGGACTGGAGCATGAGCACTTAGGAGAAATTTACAGGCTATGGTTTTCTGATGCCCTCCAGCATCACAACAGAAAATCCCACTGCGTATCACTAGCCTGAGGAGCAACCCAAATTCTGCTTTTTTTTTTTTGTTTGTTTTGTTTGTTCATCCAGTCAAACTGTTAGTCAGTGAGTGTGTGCATGTTAAAGTTCTGCTCATAACTTTCAAATCTGAATAGCTGTCTTGAGGATAGTCCACAGAACTTGATGAACTTAAGGGAAAGTTTAGATCGTTGGAGTTGAAACCCAGGCAGATTACACAGCTCGGGTTTATTGCTGACACGCCCAGGACTACAGTAAATGCTGCTGTTTCGAGCGTGTCTGGCGAGGAGACGCGCTGTTTCTTTATCTAGCCTAGCAAAATCCATGATCTAGGCAGGGCAGCGGCGTTTAAAATTAGATGAGCGTCCAGCGGGAAGAAGTGGAAGTTAAGTCTGACCTGAGCTGGGTTCACTCTGGCTGACCTCCACCTGCCCTGCAGCATGGAGACGCTCAGGCCGAGTGAGCATCGGGGGCGTGTCCCTGCCGAAAGTCTTGACAGCTTCTCGTTTATTCATGGACATTCCTTTGCATACGAGACAGACCACATCTTTGTCCTTCTGTAAGAAGATTCTGCGCTTGGTCAATGGGTTTCAGCACAAAGGAGGAGGAAGACGAGTCCCCTAATCTTGGGTTGAAGATCTGATGATGGGCTTATGGTTCCCTCATCCATCATATATCTTTTACACCGAACTGGAATGAAACCAGTGTAACCAGCTTGTGTGGACGTCCATGAAGCAGATGCTCAGCAGCATTGTGAACCGAGGCCGCAGACCTGCGCGGGCCTGTCGGTGGAGTCGCCTGACTGCTCCTCATGCTTCACAGTCTTCACATAGCAGGAAAATTGGCACAGAAACGCACCCCGCCTGACCATCTATGGCTGATTTAATCACAGCCCTAAAAGGAACTCCCCTGTGATGCGTCTGGTTTCTGTCTGGCCGGAGTTGGCTGTTGCGCTGCGGCGTCCCGGACGTCTGGAGCAGCACACCGTTTGCCGGGAACAGGCGTTTTGGTCTTAACGCGAAAACGTGAAAATAACAGCTCCTAGATGTCTAGCTTGCAGAGACACATCTGTTAAAGCTTTACACCAGTTCTTTGAGCGGCGTGACCTACCAGGATGTGTTGTGTGTACAGGAATAACTTTACTGCCTTGCGTCCTCGGGTGTCTCGGTTTGATCTCACACACGTTAGATCAAGCAACACATGGTTGGTGTTATGACTAGGGCCTGGCAGTGGTCTTTGGCACGCACTGTCGCTCCGTTCTCGTTCCTGGAGAGCCTGTGTAGTCTACTGCTGTCAGAACATGAGCTGGTCCCCGTGCCAGTCTGATGCTCGCTCCTTTATTTCTCAGAATTATTAAATGAGCTTGTTAAAGATTTTTTTTTTTTTAAACCTTTTTTTCATTCATTTTCATTCGAATGAAGAAGGTACTGACCTTGCTTTGAACCACAGTAAATAGTAACTAAAAAAGAAGCTTGGAATCCTGCAGCTGACTTCCTCTCTCTCTCTCTAACTCTTTTCTCTTTGATGTCTTCTTTCTCAACATCTCACATCTTTATCTGCTTCACTTCTCAGCCACTCTCACCGTGTTAGGGGTGTGGGTGGGTTTGTTTGGCACAGCTGTTTTTTTTTTTTTTGATTTTTGACTCCACCAACGTGCTTTTGTCTGCCTTCTTCCACATACATGAGCTCTCCACCCACTCTGAAACCGCAACACACTCAGGATTCGCACCCAAGCTCTCCAGGTGACCGTGTCCATGGGGAGCCTGAGTTTGTACATTAGTATCATGTAAGGATTGTGTCAGGGTGTTTACACGGTGTGTGTGTGTGTGTTGTCAGGTCTCATGTCTATACCCATTGGTGACTGTAAGTATCTGAGAAGCAGCAGTCCCAGCTGTGTGTGTGTGTGTGTGTGTGTGTGGACCTCAGGGGCTGTACATGTTATTGTACTACTTCAGCTTTGTGTCAAGGTGCACTGCATTGCTTCAGAATGTTGACTTGTACAGACAGTACTCAAAGCCCTCGCTAGAGACCTCGGCCTTATTTATACTACCTTCCAAAACTATTGCCACCCTTTCCTCTATTAAAATAAAAGGAGAGGAGACGCTGTATACACAAACGTGACACACAGTCAGACACAAGGGTGTTTGTTCCAATCTGTTTTACCTTTTAGCGGTGATCTTTAACAATAAAAAAAAAAAAAATCATCCTTGTTAAATCCGTGAGCTAATACTAATGAAAACCAAGCAGTGTGTGTTTAACACAAGCAAGCGGGTTAATGTTCGTGAATAAATGTGTTATTTATAAGTACCTCTCTGCCCCAAGGAGCTGCATTACCTTTAGCCATGGCGTGTTTCCCTAAGGTGCAGATATTCTGGTTGTTAACCTGCACACAGGGTTCACACACACACACACACACACACACACACACCTTGGTGAAGGTTAACAATGGATGTATAAAAGTTTTTTTTTTTTCTTCAGAAACGTACAACACATGGCGTTTATGCTAAACAGGAAGTGTTGATGAATGGCCCTGATCACATGACGGAGTACTTAAACATTATAACAAGCTTTTGTCACGTGACCGAGCGCATAAATATTATAACGAGCCCTAGGCCTGATTTCTAGATTCAAAAGGACTCTGAAGAGCTGCTGGAAGACTCCTTGTCACTGAGATGATTTTGAAGCTCACACTGTGGTGTCCCTCAGACGAGGTTCCTCACTCTCTGCACCTCAGGCTTGCTCTTCAGGATGTTGTTGAATGAAACGGATCGGAAGTCCAATACTTCTACAGAACCCGATCTCTCGTTTGGAACGAGCAGTGTTTTGGGTCAGCGGTGCTCCTCTTGTTAAAGCTTGGTAGATGTTTCCTCAGATGCTTGTGTATTTTTAGAGCTGTGGTGTCCTGTTGCTAGGAGATGGCAGCAGAGTTAGAGAGAGGAAGAAAGGGTGAGAGTGGAGTGAAAAGGTGCATTACATACGGTGTCTGAATGACGAGCGCTCACACTCATGCCATGACTCAGTCCTGTTCCCACTCACATGTTCCAGCTCTTGTCTCTCTCTCTCTCGCGGGCACACACGCACACTCGGCTCATCATGTGTGAGCTCCATCTGTGTGCTGTGACCTTTCTCCTCATCACAGCAGCACAGTGTGTACTGTGCGTCTCACAGGTTTGTTTTCAGCGAGTTCTGCTGAAGAAGTGATGAACTTACTCGAGTGAGTCAGATAAAGACCTTGCAGTGTGAGAGAACAGTTTCCGTGTTTTTGGACATAAAGTCTAGGCTCTGTGTGGAAAGGCCTTTCGGTCAGACAGATTAACACTTTGCACTAAGAACGTCAAGGCCGGGTTCCTCTGTGTTCCTCTGTTTGATGATGACCTTCAACCAGAGACAACGAGCGGTGTACACCCTGCCCAACTACTGCCAGCAGTGTACACATCGTGTCGCGTCGCGGAACAGCATGGTGGCGTGGTGTGTAGCGGTGTGCTTGGTCGCATCGTTTTGCAATGTCATGTTGTCTCATAGTGTGTTGTGTCGTAGTGCGTTGTGTTGCCGCGTGATGAAGCTCCTCCCAGTTAGACCTAGACGTGTTTTTCTGTAAATTCTCAGGCAGAAAATTGATGCTGTAGATTTTGAGTTCATTCTGCTGCTCCATCAACAGTAAAGATCAGTGAGAATGTACTTAAAAGGATCATCTTTTAAAAGGGTGAATTGCGTTTCTTTTTAAAAAAAAAAACATCCTAACGGCTTGCTTTTCTGTCATGTTTTAAGTTGTTTAAAACATCTGGATGTTAATATCAGGAAAACTGAAATTCTGATCTCTCATCTTATGATCATCAACTCAGCAGTCAGCCATTTTGCCATGTGTGTGTTATCGGTCTTGTAACTCTAACAGTAGCACAGAAATGTTTTCCGTTAACTGACTCGCACGACTGTGGAGGTTTACGAGCTGGAAGCCACCTGCAGACGGACAGACACTCGATCTGTAAACCATGTCATCTGGCACCACAGTCTTTTACTGCAGGCGTGGGAACTTTGCTGTTCGCTCCACGTGGGCACGCTGCATGGTAGGAGATTGGATCAAAGTAAAGTATTGACTCATGAGAAGGGAAAAGCGGTCAATGTGACTTCACCTGCTTTAGGTTTCTTCCACAGCTCTGTATGAGAGCAACAGCACCCCCAGGCTTAGTGAGATATCGGGAACAGGAATCGCCAAGGCTGAGCTGATACGGTATCATCATGATACCCGGGTGCTGATACAATCTGTTTTCTGTTAGTGTCAAAATTTTATAACTTAGAACACAGGATACTGTACTGCCATCTGTAGGATTATAGAGGAACTGTAACAATTATTGATTTTTTTTTTTTTGGGTCTGTGGGGATACGTGAAATGCGACCCTAAGGAATCGTGCTACATAACTCTATTATTTCTATTAGTCATAACTAGCTGACTTGTTCTCTATTAATATGATCCTCTGTATGTGGCGTACTTTAGACAAGCATGTGACTGTGAGAAAGAAATCTATTTCCTTTTGTTTCTGAACGTTTCTTTAAAAAATGCAGATGTTCCCCAGGGTGTGACCTTCCGCTCAGGCACTATTGAGTCTGTCCGGGTGATAACACGTGTGCGTGTGGACTTGTACGAAGCGCCGCGGGATACGGGCTTAAGCTCTGTTTAGACTTCGGCCTCAAGGACGCAGTGTTCAAATCGTTCCGCGGTCACAAATATGTGAAATAAAAAATTTGCTTGTTTTGGGGGATGTTTAGGCTTCAGTCCTGTTATTATTTCCACTGACTTTTCATCTTTTAGTAAGGAAAGGTAAAACTAGTGTTTTAAGTACCATGGGTCTAACGAAGCCATGTCTGTGTTCGTGCTGTGCAGGGTTCGCCTTCCCCGAATGGGCGTACAAGCCGGAGTCCAGCCCGGGCTCCAGACAGATCCAGCTCTGGCATTTCATCCTGGAGCTTCTGAGGAAGGAGGAGTACCACGATGTCATCGCCTGGCAGGGGGACTACGGCGAGTTCGTCATCAAGGACCCGGACGAGGTGGCCCGACTCTGGGGGGCCCGTAAGTGCAAACCTCAGATGAACTACGACAAGTTGAGCCGCGCTCTCAGGTGAGAACTGAAATTGTATTTATTAACGGAGCAGTTGTTTTTGTTTTTATTTCAAACCAACAGCCATGATACAGTCAGAGTTAAAATCATTAATAATCCGACTGTTTGTTAACATGCAGGTCTTAAAGTTTATCTGTCACTGGGTCTAGTTAAATATGGACAGGTCGATGGAAATGTCCGCTGGACATGGGAACGGGCTTTTGCTCTTGGAGGAACATGGAACACTCTGTAGCTTTATATGTGTTATTGAATCTTGTCATATGCAATACCTCAGAACTCTCTGATCGCAGCAGTCCTGGGATAATTCTGTGAAGACCGGTTGTTTAAAAGTATACGTCTTGGTCCCATTTATAGCTCTCTAACCTTTCGGTTCAACACTCACTGGTTTATGATGCGCCTTGAAGCCCAAGTTCTCAAAATCACAAGCTGTGAAGTATACAGTCAGGAACAGGTATCTGAAGCAATGTTGCATCAGACTCTGACAAACTGAGTGATACACAAGCGTACCAGCGGAACACAGTTTTTTTGAGCGCTTTTCCTGGAAATAATGCGTGGAACACTGGATACTGTACTATTTTTTGTGTTGTTTTTTTTTTTTTTGGTTGTTTGTTTTTTGGGAGAGAGTTCAATAAAACACCAGTGAAGACCAAGTATTGAGGCTCATGTGAACTGCCTGGTGTTTGTTCGTTTAATCGTTACGTCGCTCGCGTGTTACCCTGCTGGCGCTGACTAAGCACTGCATCTGTCTCACAGAACGTCAGTGTTACACGTGATGGATCGCCACAATCTTGTAGCGTCTGATTCTCACATGTTTTATCAGACACTTGTGCTCGTTATATATTTTTTTTGAAACACATGAAAGCGTTTAGACTTTACCAAAAAATTGTGCCCTTTTCATAGCTCACTCTTTTTCTTCTGGTTTTTATTGCCTTTTTTTCTCCCATTTACTGTTCTCCGTCTGTCTGCATGTTTTTCATGTCTTCGAGTTTGTCTCCACGGCAACGGCAAATGCCCACTCAAACCCACTGAACCTGTCCTTGGCGTGCCGTAATCATCCATATCGCATCAGTCTGCACTGAAACGACGAGTGCTCCTTACAACTGACCTCTCTCTCTCTCTCTCACTCATACACACACAAACTGTGTCCTAATTTAATGTCTCACACATTCTCCTTCTCATTTAAAGCCTTCACACTTCCTGCAATGTGTGTACATTCACACTGTGACCCTGACCTTCTTTTTAGCATCAAGGAGTTTAAGGTGGAAAAGCTTGTATTAACATGGGAAGCTAGAAGAAGAGGAAAAGAGCACTTCTTAAAAGAGAGATCAATGTGCTTGAGTTGTGTAATTTCTCCAGACCACCATAAAGTTCTGCATCAACTCTCTGATGTTTTTTGTATCACAGATCTCTTGGCCAAACCAGTTATAATTTAACATTTTCTGTCGACAACTTTTTTTGTTCCTCCAGATATTACTACAATAAACGGATCCTGCACAAGACTAAAGGCAAAAGGTTCACCTACAAGTTCAATTTCAACAAGCTTGTGCTAGTCAACTACCCCTTCATTGACATGGGGTCTGCAGGTAAACTTGACTATAAACAGAGATAATTGATGAGAGATATCCCTATGCGTCTGCCCTTTGTTATAAACCTCATTTCCTTTTCTGTATTTCTTGCTCCGGTGCTAGGTTCCAGTGTGCCCCAGAGTGCTCCTCCTGTCCCATCGGGTGTTGGAACCCACTTTCGTTTCCCTCCTTCCACTCCGTCTGATGTTCTTTCCCCAAACAGTGAGGAGCTGCGCAGTCCCGGTGTGTTCACCAGTGTGGCGCGAAGGGCGGCGCGGGGGTCCGTGTCTGACTGCAGTGATGGCACCTCGGTAGCCTCAGAGCTGGAGGAGGTGGGCATTGCTGGCGGTGATGAGCGCCCAGCAGAGCGAGCCTTCAGATCTCTGTTTTTGCCTCACCATCCACGCCTCACTCACGACTCTCTGTTCCGCATGTATGGAGTCCCTCCTCCGGCCCCGGTGCCCTTCTCTGCCTCCCCTCTGCCTGGTGGCCCTCTGCTGCCCCCACAGCTCTCACCTGCTCTCTCCATGACTTCGACACCAACCTCACACCTGCCCTATACACCCTCTCCTTCCTTGGCATCACCCATGCCCGGGTCACGCTTCTCCTTCAGCCCTGAAGACATGAAGCTCTATTTGCAAGCGCACGCGCAGAGTGTCTACAACTACCACCTCAGTCCACGTGCCTTCCCACACTACCCCAGCATTATTGTACCCCAGCCACAGCGCCCTGATAAGGGCCTGGCAGGGCCACATGCGGGCACCCACTTTGCTGCTCACCCGCTGCACCACCAGCAGCCTGAAGAGCAACACCCATCACCCTTTAAATTCAAGCTTCAGCCACCCCCGCTGGGACGAAAGCACCGCGATGGCCCGGCCCCCTCGGCAGCAGGACAGGTACCTCCTGGGACAGCCTCCACCGGGTTGTTCCTGGGTGAAGGTGGCTCTGCCCCCACTGAGCTGGCCAGCACTACAGGCCCGCCAAAGATCAAGGTCAGTACTAAATTTGTTAGCATGAAATAACTTAAATATCTAAACAGAATAGCTGATTAGTAAGTTAAGCTGATTACTTTTAGTTAGTTCACTGATACATTAGTTAGATACCTTAGCTAAGATAGCGATGAAATTTGAGCTGCAGTAGACAGAAGATTAGCTTCAAAACTTCACCCCTTTTGTTTTTCAGGTCGAGCCTGTCTCAGACATAGAGTCAGAGGAGGATGTAGAGGTCACTGATATAAGTGAGGAAGATGACAGTTGTGATGTGTTTGCGCCATCACATTGCAACGGAGGTCCCGCCCTTCTGCCCTGCCCTGATGGAATCCTAGACAACAACGAGGATGATCTCGAAGAGGACGTCTTTAAGACACCAGCAGCACCCCCTTCTGGTGGCGTCGGCTTCGGGATTGGCATGACTTTGCCCTGTCTCAAAGCTGAACCCCGAGAGGGTAGTCCCAGCAGCCCCGGGGGCTCGCAGTGCATCCCGCTGAAACTGCGCTTCAAGCGCCGCTGGAGCGAGGACCAGCGAATGGAGGCAGAAATTGAGGAGGCCGAAGACAAAAAGAGCCGTGCCGAAAAGGATGAACCTTCAGCTCGAGAAGCCCCTAATGATGAGGGAAGGGGCCTGACTTGCTTGGGCACGCCCCTGGTGGCTGGCCAGAGAAGGGTCAGTTCTGAGCTTCAGAAAGCAACGGCGCAACTGTCTTTAGAAAACAGCGGGTTCTGAGGAGGGAACTCTCCATTCTGTTCTCACGTGTGAGACGAAATCGAACAGAACTGCAGAGCAGGAACACAAACAGGAACACCTGCACAGAGACACACTACAGGACACTGCCGGGACTGATGGCTTTTTCTCCACAGCACCCGCATTTAACCCGCTCGGTCTGCTTGAACTTCCCAGTCCGTTTCACTTGGCGTATGTGACCATGGCGTATGTCACTGTTACAAACTATAATGGAGATGTCCTTTCCTCTGGACTCTCGGAAACGATTTACATTAAATGGATGGATTTCAAAGCCGATTAACAACCAAGTGCCTGAAGCAGTGCTCCACAAGGAAAGAGACAGTGCTGAGAATTTATCTGTGCTGACATTTTACCCTCGCTTGAAATAAAACACGCCCCCAAACCGGTCTCTGCCTTCAAACACACTAACTGAGAAACACTGCCTTATAACGCTCTTGGGGTCCAGAACAGGGTTCCAGTTAGAGGGACGTGCATACGTCCCTGATGCGGAGTAGAGTTTAGTCTGTCCTGTTTAAAGCTCGCCGAGACCAAGTACGAGTGTATGGAGTGCCTGCTTCGACACCTCATAATCAGTTTTAACCCAGAGAGACACGAAGGCGAGTCCCGAGGGGGTTGCTCCGACAACAGAGAAGGGCGAATCGAAGCTCATGAACTAACTTCATGTGCTCCAGTCTAAAGTATATAATAAAAAAAAAGCAGGTGTAAATCTCAGGTGTAGGTCAGCAAGACCTGAACCTCGATGAGTCTGCGGTCCATGAAGCCTTTTAGAAAAATGCAATGTGCCTTTTTTTTCTTTTCTTTTTTTTTCCCCCTCCCTCACATTCACACCGAATGCGCCGTAACCTCAGACGTTTTGGTTTTTTTTTTGGCAGAAACAATTCAAACTAACTAAAGGCCACATATATATTCAATACATTTATGATGATGATGATTGATATATATATATATATATTTGATACAGATTATCTATATTTCGGAACTTTCAAATAGTTTTGATAATTCTATTTTTAGACATAAGAACGTTTAAAATAAAATCTGCTGAGGCGACCTTGTTTGTAATGTTTGAGGCGTCCAGCAGGAGCTATAAAGTGTTAAGTGAGAAAAGACAAAGCTATTGTAACTTAAACATTTCTATCACTCTCTCACTCACACGCGCGCACACACAGGGATATACTTCATTAAGCTGGACTGGGTCAGAGCGAATGGCTCAGAGGAGATCCCTGACCTCAGGAGGTAAAGCAGGCTGTAATTCTACACCCTCCTGTCAGCGGAACGCAACATCCAAGATGGGTCTAATAATTTAAGATGTATTTAATGCCCCCGACACACACACCCCCTCCAATTATTACAGTACAAAAAGTGCCCGTTTCCCTTCTTTCGCTTTATATATATATTTCTTTAAAGTAAATCCATGTTGTTGCATTACACACCAGCGCTACCTAAAAGCTGCCTTACTTGCATAATCATACTTGTATAAAAAAAGAAAAAAACACACTATATCTATATATATTTTCATATCTTTGCTCTATAGACAATGTTTTTATTCTACCTAGTCATGTGATCAGTTATAACTTTTAAACATACCGATTTATTATATTTTATTTTTTGTACCCTTTCTTAAAAGTGTATTCTGCAGTATGGACGCAACTCCTGAATAGTATCCTGCTTAGTTTTTAATTGTTACAAAGCCAGGTTAAAGGGTTACGCTATTGTTACGCTATCACCTTATTATTTTTTTTTATCTAAATGTATCCACTTTTTTATCTCTTGTGTATATATATATTTTTGCATTCTGGTGGACTGTAGAACAATGAAGAGTTCTCTTTATTGTGTGTAAGGTGTCTGTTTCCTTTGCGTACCTGTATTAACCCCTTCCTCACCTGACGTATGCGCGTATACTTTCAGTAACACTCGGATCTGTAACTCCTCGTCGCGAGGTCATGTACTCTAGTCTCTCCTTTTTACAACTGTAATCAGGGTTCATTAAAAACAGGTAAACCCAAGTCTGACCTCCTGGAAAGTGTCTTTCGTGTGAGAGTGTGTGAGAGTGTGTGAGAGGGTGTGAGAGTGTG
>JAOVVB010000011.1:8630257-8640787 GCA_028570985.1 Heterobranchus longifilis | reverse complement strand
GTGTAACGGACAGTTCAACAGTTCTGAACAAAATCCAAAATGAGTTTACAATCTCATGGAGTGACTCTGAGCTAAGGGAAAGAGAACACACAGACAAGGAGCAGGAAAAACATATCGTAGAATATACAAAGAGACCATCATTAGAGTCCATATCTACCAATATCAGCGTTTCTCATGAGCACAGTTTTCTGGAAAAAAAATGTGAATAATGAAAGGTTATGCATGTTTCATAAAAAACGTGAAGAAAGTGTAAGGGTGAAACTCTTTGGTTTTCAGTTGTGAGTTTTTTTCTTTTTTAAATATATAGAAGTATCTTTGCTGCCCTCAAAATACCTTTGGATTAAAGCTGTATTGTAAAACAAAAAGGAAAAGACTGAAATGGTACAGACTTTTTCTAAAAGAACACAATGGAGAAGAAAGTCTTTGTTCTATGCTGTTTTTCATTACTATCCTTTTGTAAGTAATTTGAAAAAGTGTGTGTGTGTGTGTGTGTGTTTGGTTTTACATGTGTAATCTTAAAAGAGTGTAAGAGGCACTCTTGTTTGTAAGTGTAACTGAAACTAAACTGAAAATGTTGGTGGGTATATAACCAAAAAAGAATATAGGATACATTAAAATATAATTCCTGTCACTATATTTATTAAATAAATAAATAAATGGTTATGTGAAAAGCAAAGTGGTTTGTGATGCAGATTATTAACTAAAGGCTGTATATGTGTACATGTGTCTGTGACATCATCTATCATAGATGTTTAACTTTGGTATCACTCTATGTTTTCCACAGATAACCCATCACAAGTCCACACACACACACACACACACACACACACACACACACACACACACACACACACACACTCAAATAGACATACACTGTGTTAAAAATAAGAGCAAATACAACTGTTATCTTGGCTTTAAAACTTAAAAATTTGTTGTGTACTAACTTGCACAAGTACATTATTACATGTCCATGTACAGTTATTTGTACATAATTGGCACATGACAGATTTTGTAAGAGAAACTGCTGAGGGTTGGTGCAACGGTAGTAAGGGGTTGTATTAAATTAAATAAAATACATTACTCTTTAACTGCATTAAAACCAATCAAACTAAAGTAAAGTTGGAACCTTTATAAGTAACTGAGCACCTGGAAATCAGTGCATGACCAATGGGGGAGTTTTTTTGTAATCAAGGCAACATGTTCGGCCAAATTTATATTTTTAATATTATCCATCTCCTTGGTAAAATTTATGCTCCAAACCTGTCTTTTTGGTATTTTACAAAAGGTATGACTTGTGGAGTCAGGTACCTACATCTTTGTTTAGCTACATGTCTTCATTACACTGATTTGGTTTGTTTGGGTTTGGTTGGTTTGGTTAGTTGCGTTTGGTCATTTTTGTCTGGTTTGGTTTGGTTTGCTTTGGTTCTTTGGTTTGGTTTGCTTTGGTTTGGATTGTTTGGTTTGGTTTTGTTGGGTTGTGTTGGGTTGCGTTGGGTTATGTTGGGTTGTGGTGGTTTTGTTGGGTTGGTTTTGTTGGGTTGGTTTTGTTGGTTTGGTTGAATATGGTTCAGATGTTTTGGTTTGGTTTGCTTGGGTTGTGTTGGGTCAGGGTGCGTTGGTTTTGGTTTGGTTTGTTTTGATTGGTTGGGTTGGGTTTGGTATAGTCGGTTTTCTTTGGTTTGGTTTGGCTTGGTTTGATTGGGTTTGGTTGGTTGGGTTTGGTTTGGTATAATCAGTTTGGTTGGGTTTGGTTTGGTTGGTTTCATTTGTTAGGTTTGATTGGTTTGGTTTGTCTGCTTTGGTTGGTTTGGCTTAAAGCACTGGCCTCAGAAGGCACTTCCTGCCCATTAAAGGATCAGTGGAACTCAGCACTTACAACTGGTCTGTTTTAAAAGCTTGAAAATATCTCAGTTCCATTTCACCTCCATAACCACAAGGAGCAATGTTTACACAGCTGTATACCTTTAAGCATATGCTGAGAACTTAGCTTAAGCCAACCAAATGACATTGTATTTAACTATTAAAAGTCATTATTTTAAGTATTTTTGAGATATCTCCCCAACAGCTCATAACTGCAGATGGAGCTACAGGTAACCTGTTTCCAAATATGGGGTTCAGACTTTATTTTTCCTTTAGCTACTTTTAAAATTTTGCACAGGAGCCACCTCTCAGTCTTTTGCCAAGAGCGGTATCACTTAGCATGCTAAGCTGCCTTTTTTATTGACTGCTATCTGATGAATCATGGACCTGTGATATCTGCACCAAGAGAGCCCTAGGTGGCTTTTCCTTAGAATAGTGCTCCTTGTGGTGAACCACTAAATCACTGGTTTCCACCATATGCATAGTTCGTTATTCAGTTCCTCTGCATTGATCAGAGAAGCAACTATAAAAACAGATGTTTCAGTCCAAGAATGAGCAGTAATGCGGATACAAAAAAGAAGCCATATATGTAAATTTAAATGAAGTCAAATTCTGGGAGGCTGATGTGTTCGGAAAACACAACATTAGCTTAAATTGGTCTAATGTGAGCTCATGTATGCAAAAGAGGGCAGACATCATACACTTTGGATGAATCATGTTGCTCTGTGGTGCAGAATAAGCAGCACTCCAAAAAGACAAGATTGTAAGGTAATGAATCTTTGAGGAGGGACAGATTAGCCTCCATCCTACAGAGATGGTAAATGACATGAAATGGCAGACTTTCTGGATGCTTACTGCATGACGCCTGTCACTGATTCTGCCATCATTACAGAGAATTCATCAATCAGATCACAGAGTTCTCCTCAGCCAGGGTATTTATGGTTATGGGTTTGGCCTCTCAGATGGAAAAACTATGACCACAACATACAAGAAATGCAATTATTAAATACATAGGTGTAAACGTAAGTGGAAGCAAATGGTGCCTCTGTCATCTGGACATTATCTGTTTGGTGTCTAAGGTACTAACCACTCTATAGAACTGCAGAGGGACTCTGTCTTTTGTACTAGAGTTTCTGCAATCCTTTCTTTATGGGTTCATAAAGGGCCTGAAATGGATTCCTCTAAAGAACACTTTTTTTGTGGGAATTACTTGCACAAAAATAATGGAATATATGAGTCTTCTCTGCATATGCTGGTGGTGGCCAGATGATGCAGGATTTATCCTGTCAATTCAATTCAATTTTATTTGTATAGCGCTTATAACAATTGTCATTGTCGCAAAGCAGCTTTACACAACCAATGAAATTATGGAAGTTTGTATGAAATATGAATCCATTGTAACACCACCCACACTTGTTTGTTATAGACTTCCAGGAAAGGGGACAAGTTGAGCTGTCTTTACTATGCCCAGTACTCTCCTTACACCATATACATTGTGTGACGCTATAGTGTCCACCTATCTAAGCAAAGCCTGAATGGTAGACGCCAACAGACATGCCGGACACCCAGCTTCAATGTCATGCATGATATGTCTCCTTATTATGGGTTTCAGGAGGTCTGCATTATTAGCACCTGGGCATTAACCATGCACTTTTCCCAGCAGTCATATTATTAAGCCACCCTTCTCACAATGCCTTTGCTAAGGTGAAACAGATGGTTAGCCAATGACAAAACCAATGGGATCATAAGAAAAGGTGTAATAGCCATGGAGTAGTGTGGTATTTAACAGCAATACCAAATCATTCCACCACCAGGGGATTTAGTGGTGGGGGACTGGCGTGTGTTTAACTATCATCCTGGAAACTCATCCAATGGCCACAGAACCGATAAGGGACTAACATTTTGTTCCTAAAGTCGCTTCATATCTGTCCAGTTTGCATTATAGTTATGTAAACAAATCATTAATACATAAAGAAAAATATAAATAAATAAAGATAAATACTACCATACAAATTATCACACAAAACTGTTTTGGTCTGAAGTCAGCGTCATTATCATCATCATCATAATTTCATAAGTTTTTTTTTCTTCACAGCCTTTTTATGTTAGCTATAAGTTCGCTTCTTTCCTACAAAATCTATTGAAACACTAACAGGTACATTCCCTCTAGACATGTATATCAACTGTATGTATATATACAGTTGAATTAAGTCCCTCCCACCCACTCAACTTGCAACTTCCTGTCGCAGCTAAAGCTTAATCATTGGTTTCTTGGCGAACTTGTTCTCATGTCTTCACTGAGACAATGTCGAGTAGCTACTCACTGTGCTCTGGTGAGACGAGGGACAGAAGGTGAGTAGGACAACTGGTTCATTTCAGTTTGGTTTGTATGCTGGAGAATAATTTTCTAATAGAGACACACACACACACACACACACACATACACACATACACACACACACACACACACACACACACACACACACAGAAATCAACAAGCATTCTTCAAGACACACCTACAATCTCTCTGAGCACCAGTGCAGGTAGTCAACTGCCTCCCTTTATCCACTCTTCATTGGTTTGGCTGCTATTTGGCTCATTTTAAGTATTACAAAAAAGGTTCGCTTTTGTTGTTGTTTTTTTTTTTTTTTTACAACATTCTCGATAAACTTGGAAGCTACATTTTCACATTAATAGTTTAAACTCCCCACTTTAAGATCAAAACAACATATCAAAATAGGCAATACGTTATCCTAATCATCCCAAAAATAGAAAGAATGAGACAAGGTTATCGAGCATCAACATATAAAGCAAGAAAAGAAGGCAATAAAATAAAATATATACTGCATGTATTTTAAGTTCAGTATAGTGAGGTCAATAAATATTCCTCAGGAATCTGAGAGAAAAAAAAAACCCTAACAACAATGTCAAATATGACGTGTAGGAACGGAGGTAGGAGGAGAAGAGCGTGGAGCTAGCACGCCGCTCAGCGCTAACCAAGGATCAGCGCGTCCTTTTCATCCTCCTCAGATTTGCTCATTGCATTGAATTGATTTCTCTTTTTCTGTGGTGCCCAGTTTTCATTTTGTGCACTCAGCCTTAAATCGGGTTTTTTCTTCTTTCTTTTTGGTTTTGGTTTGTTCCTTGTGTTAAAAAAAGTAAAAAGAAAAAAAAAATCAACACTAGTGATGCTTTGTTCTCGAAAGCCTTTTAGAGAGTGTGTATAGAACTTCTCCATCTTACACACTGGCATGCTAGTTTTTCTCGATTTGACCCTTTTTTTTCCTCTTTCCAACACATACAAACACACACACACACACACACGAAAGAGAGGATTCACGAGGAAGCATCAGTGTTTTAGCTGTTCGATGTCGATTGTGTGTTTTCCTTCGGACGTATCTGAGGTGGTCTCGTCTGAGCGCCAGCTTGCTGATGCCACAAGGACAGACGAATGCTTTGGTATCAAGAGACGGAGAGAATGAGTCTGAGATGATTCTGATGGAATCAGCATGTCAGGATGCTGAAGGGTTTACAGTGCTGAAACGAACACTCGGCTCACCGGGCCTCCGATGCAGACGAGGGTTATACAGTAAAATTATGATGATTTTAAAAGATCAGGAATAATGTCCATCTCTAACTGAGTAACTCTATCAAACTTACGGTAGAGGTAGATTGAGAAAAGATGTAAGTGTCAATAAAACAAAATGAAGAAAGAAAAAAATGGAGAACCTGTATATGTGGAGCTGATGACATGATCCTGCACGAGTCAGGTTTATCAGGTCTTTTACGTAAAGCTTTTCTTTCCGATTAGTTTTTTTTTTGGTTTCAGTTTTTGGTGTTTTGGTTTTTGGCAATTTTGGCATGTTTTGTTATTGAGTCTTTTTTCTCAAGATATACATACTTTTTTTGGTTTTATCCACAGACAGCAGTCAAATATCTTTTCCTCCTTCCTTCCCTCCATTTATCCCTTGCCACACTGGACACGAGCTTACCTTATCTTCAACTTTGTGTTTTTTCATTTTTAATTAGTGAGTGTACGTTATTGTTTATGGCCAACAAAAGAAGTTCAGCAGCTCTGTCGTTTAAAACATACTGACCGATACATTTCTTTCTTCATCCACCCCAGTTCCATCTTCATGTTTTCTTACTCATTCTTCTCTTGTTCAGGATATTTTTTTGGTATTTTAGGAGAAGGATAGGTGGAGAGAAATAGACTGGAGTGAGAGATGGCTTTTTTTTTTTTTGTCTCAGCTGCATCTGACTCCTCCCCTTCGCCACATATGGGGCGTCACTCGGCCATTGCCCCTCCCAGGGGTGGTGGAGAAGCTTCACTGAACGAGCAGTAGGATGCAGGGCTCGAGCACAGCGAGGCAGAGCAGGAGTCCGGGCTCATGTGGCTGACACTGGAAGGTGAACATGCACGTGCTGCACTGTGCAATCCTGCCCCGGTGCCTGTGGGCAGGGGCAATAAAGTGGGGCGGTTAAGAAAAAGGGAGGAGCATAGTCCCACTCCTGGAGCTGCGGCTCCACCCAGGAACATCTGACTGCTGCTCTCTAAAGCTGAAATCGACATATGACCTCCTCTGGCAGCCAGAGCTGTGGAAAAGAAAATAAAGAATTATACACAATCCAAATATGAATATTAATCTGAGATAGGAAAGCTAAATGCCATGCCTATAACTGCAATAAAACTGCCACCTTCTTACTAACGTCTGCTTGATATACTGTATGTCTTTATTAAATTTCATCCATCTAGGAACCTCTGTAGCCCAACTAGGACCTCTAGAGGCCAATGATGACCATTGTATTTATTCCCACATGGGGATTTTTTTGGTAACGCCAATTAGCCAAATCTGCATGTCTTTGGACTGTGTGAGGAAACCGGAATACCCAGAGGAAACCCACCAAGCACAGGGAGAACATACAAACTCCACGCTCACAGACCCAGAGAAGGAATCAAACCTGGTGACCCCAGAGGTGCCAGGTGACAGTGCTAACCACTAAACCACCCATGCCCATACAAATTAAATTTTTATTTGTCACATGACCATACACAGTATGATATATAGTGAAATGCTTATAGAACTGTTCATGACCTAAAGAAATAAAGGTAGGGTAGAGTCGAATGACAAAAAGATAACTACAAAGAAGAAATTGCACTG
The DNA here is from genome assembly GCA_028570985.1 of Heterobranchus longifilis. Lineage (NCBI taxonomy): Eukaryota > Metazoa > Chordata > Actinopteri > Siluriformes > Clariidae > Heterobranchus > Heterobranchus longifilis. The sequence continues at coordinate 8,633,765 of JAOVVB010000011.1, read as the reverse complement.
AGAGAAATGTCAAATTTAAAAATTAAAATATTTGGGGTGAGTGTACAAATTTACAAAATTTATTATATATTCATTTCAATTCAATTCAATTTTATTTATATAGCGCTTTTAACAATTGTCATTGTCTCAAAGCAGCTTCACAAAAAATTAAAGAATTTTTTTTTTATTTTTTATATAAAGATATAATAAAAAATCCTCTGATCATAGTGGGTCTCAGTATTAGGAAAATACAACAAATTTTTGGTCAATTCACTGTGCTATTATTTATTTAACAAAAATCAAGGTTAAAAAAATGTGAGCAATATTAAGTACCCCATTAGTGCTTCCATAGGATTTAAGTGGGTAGGTTGCAGCCAGGTGCTGCTAATCATCAGCCCTTGATTAATCGATCATCAACAGGTCTGCCGACCTCTATAAAAGCAGAAGTTTTGGCAATTTGCTGGGTCTGGAGCATTCAGGTGTGTGTAACACAATGCCAAGAGGGAAAGACAAAAGCAATGGCCTTAGAGAAACAATCGTTGCTGCACATCAATCAGGAAAAAAAATAAAACCATTTCCAAACAATTTGGAGTTCAACACTGTCCAGTGAGAAAAATTATTCACAAGTGTAAAACATTTAAGACAATTGCCAATCTTCCCAGCAGTGGACATTCAATGTCATTCACCCCAAGGTCAGACTGTACAATGCTCAGAGAAATACAAAACAAACCCAAGAGCTACATCTCAGACCTTACAGTTCTCACTGAGCATGTTAAATTTTAAAGTTCATGACAGCACAATTAGAAGAAGACTGAACAAGTATGGTTTGTTTGGAAGGGTCGCCAGGACACAGCTTCTTCTGCTTAAAACAACATGGAAACACGAATGAGGTTCACAAAAGTGCATCTGAACAAACCACAAGAGGAGCCTTAATGTCCAGCGCCATGCCAAAAAAAAAAAACGGATTTCAACAGGAACACCCCATACCCCCGTCACACATGGTGGTGGAAGCGTGATGATTTGGGCTTGTTTTTCAGCCACAGGACCTGGGCACCTTACGGTCATTCAGTCGACCATAAACTTCTCTGTATGAGTATTCTAGAGGCAAATATGTGGTTTCCAAACGATGTGAGGAACCAAAACAATGTGAGGGACTGATAAATTCATACTATTGAATCATGGGGGTACTTAGTATTGCCCACCTTTTTTATGGCTTCATTTTTAAATAATCAATGGCATGGTGAATTCCACTAAAGTTCCAAGGAAGACATGTGTCCCTGAATGCTGAACGTGCTACATCTAAAAATAAAATACCTATCACTTATCTACAGTATGATGACACTTACACTTATCAATTACAGTTAAAACCAGATATTTCGATACACTTCAGAAAAAAAACTTTTTTTCTTTACTGTCAAACATTAAATCAAAGTAAACTTTTTCTGTTTTAGATCAATAAATATTAACATATTTTTTGCACTTGTTAAATGTCAGAATCGAGCGAGAGAGAATTTTTATGTATTTTTTTAGCACTTTCATCAAAGTCAGAAGTAAACATACACTAAGTTTGTGTCTTTAAATAAAAGGAAACTCCAGATGATTCCATTCTTAGCTTAAGAAGCTTCTGATAGGTTAATTGATTCCATTTGAGTTAATTGGTGGCACACTTGTGGATGCACCTCAAACACAGAGTCTCTTTCTTTGACATCATGGGAAAATCAAGAGAAATCAACCAAGTCATCAGGAAAAGAACAGTGGACCTCCACAAGTGTGGCTCATCCCTAGGTGCAATGTTCAGATGCCTGAAGGTCCCACATTCATCCGTTCAGACAATAACACACAAGTATAAAAAATATGAGAATATACAACCATCATACTGCTCAGGAAGGAGACAGATTCTGAGTCCCAGAAAGGAAATTTTTTTTGGTGCGGAATGTGTGAATCAACCCCAGCACAACAGCAAAAGACCTTGTGAATATGTTGGCTGAAACTGGTAAGACAGTGTCATTATCCACAGTAAAACCAGTCCTGTACCACCATGAGCTGAAAGGTTCCTCTGGGAGGAGAAAGCCATTACTTCAAAACCACCATAAAAAAGCCACTGCAACTGCACATGGGGACAAAAATCTTAATTTCTGGAGACACGTCCTGTGGTCTGACGAAACAAAAATTCAACTGTTCGGCCATAATGATGAACGGTATATTTGGAGGAAAAGGGGCGAAGCTTTGAAGCCTCAGAACACCATCCCAACTGTGAAGTATGGAGGTGGTAGTTTAATGTTGTGGGGCTGCTTTGCGGCAGAAGGAGCTGGTGCACTTCACAAAATAGATGGCATCATAAGAAAAGAAAATTATGTGGATATATTGAAGCAACATCTGAAGACATCAGACAGGAAGTTAAAGCTTGGGTGCAAATGGGTCTTCCAAATGGACAATGACTCCAAGTAATTAGTTACAAAGTGGCTTAAGGACAACAAAGTCAAGGTATTGGAGAGGCCATCACAAAGCCCTGATCTCAGTCCCACAGAAAATTTGTGGGCGGCACTGAAAAGGTGACTGCGAGCAAGAAGAAGGCCAAGGGCCAAGAAGAACAAACCTGACCCAGTAACACGAGTTCTGTCAGGAGGAGTGGGTCAAAATTCCAGCAAACTATTGCAGAAAGCTTGTGGAAGGATACCCGAAACGTTCAGCCCAAGTGAAACAGTTTTGGGGCAATTCTACCAAATACTAACGAAGTATATGTACATTTTTGACTGATTAATGTAACAAAAAGAAAATTCCATAAAATTCTCCCTCGTTCGATTCTGACATTCAACAAATGCAAAAAAATATGTTAATATTTACTGATCTAAAACAGAAAGGTTGACAGTTTGACAGTGAAGAAAAAAAGTTTTGAGGTTTGTGTTTTTTTCTGAAGTATATGTAAATATCTGGTTTCAACTGTATATATGAACTGTAGAACGGAGCAATCACATGCTGCACCGCTTGTTAGTAATGAGAATAAGCTCAGCGAGCTATCTAATTAAAGCGGCATCATAGCAAAAATACTTCTCTTATACACACTTTCAGCAGTAGTCTAAAACAAATAAAAGGAAGTGCCACCTTGTGGTGTTGTTTGCTATTACCACGTGGGCACATTACTAATCCTCTGATCGCTTCAGTACATCGATCAGTAGTGGATTAAAAAATATAAGAAGGTTAAACAGCTATTGCACATCAATGTTTGGGTGTAAAGGTTCTGTGTAAGTTTAGTCAAATGAATTAGGAGGAGTTGTGGTTAGAGGAAAAATGTAATGATGACACTAATGAGAGATGACGGATATTGATATTGATGGATATTGATCATCTCACCTATGCTTCACAGACAAGCGACACAATAAAACTACAGTGGAACCTCGGATTGAGAGCAACGCGGTTTGTGAGTGTTCCGCAAGACGAGCGAAGATTTTTACGAAATTTTTTAAACTTGAAGCCCCTTCACACACACACACATACACACACACACACACACACACTCCTCCTCTCGCCT
>JAOVVB010000011.1:8578839-8591884 GCA_028570985.1 Heterobranchus longifilis | reverse complement strand
CCAACCAGAAGCGGGGCACCAGGATGGGTCAGACAGGTCCGGAGGGCAGAGGGAGTCTGGATCACTGGCAGCTCAGGTGTGACATCTATAGCTCGACAGAGAGACAGGGAGAGGGAAAGAGAGAGAAGAGGAGATTTTATTTGCCAAGAATTGAGATGGCCGGATGCCATGATCTTAGTTTTCTTAATGTTGAGTTTCAAACCAACTTTTGCACTCTCCTCCTTCACCCGCATCAAGAGGCTCTTTAGTTCCTCTTCATTTTCTGCCATTAGAGTGGTATCATCTGCATATCTGAGGTTGTTGATATTTCTCCCTGCAATCTTAATTCCAATTTGTGATTCATCTAGCTCCGCCTTTCTCATGATGTGCTCTGCATATAAGTTAAATAGGCAAGGGAACAGTATACAGCCTTGCCGAACTCCTTTCTCAATTTTGAACCACTCAGTGATTCCGTGTCCAGTTCTCACTGTTGCTTCTTGACCCGCATATAGGTTTCTCAAGAGACAAATAAGATGGTCTGGTATTCCCATCTCTTTAAGAACTTGCCACAATTTGTTGTGATCCACACAATCAAAAGCTTTGGCATAATCAATGAAGCAGAAATAGATGTTTTTCTGGAACTCCCTACTTTTCTCCATGATCCAGCATATGTTGGCAATTTGATCTCTAGTTCCTCTGCCTCTTCTAAATCCTGCCTGTACTTCTGGGAGTTCTCGATCCACATATTGCTGGAGTCTAGCGTGTAGGATTTTGAGCATAACTTTGCTAGCATGTGAAATGAGTGCGATGGTGCGATAGTTTGAACATTCTTTGGCATTGCCCTTCTTTGGAATTGGAATGTAAACTGATCTTTTCCAGTCCTGTGGCAACTGTTGAGTTTTCCAAATTTGTTGGCATATTGAGTGTAACACTTTTACTGCATCCTCTTTTAAGATTTTGAATAGTTCAGCTGGAATACTGTCACCTCCACTAGCTTTGTTGTTGCTTAGACTTCCTAAGGCCCATTTGACTTCACATTCCAGGATGTATGGCTCTAGGTCAGTGACCACCCCCGCATAATAGGTACTTTTTAAAGATATTAAAATATCTTCATTCACAAAATTCAAAAAAGAGTTTATTAACAACAGCGTTACTTAAATCAGCCTTACTCAAGACACACTACGCTAACACCGTGAGTTATACATCTGTTCAGCACTGCTGAATTTTCTATTCAGATTGGCTAGAAGGCCTTGATTCAATTTCTTGTAAGAGTGCATTTCAGGTTCATATTAATGAGCTCATCACCGACTTATTCATGGGGACTTGTACATCAATTGCATCACAGATAAAAAAAACAAGACAATTAATCTATGAGGAGACATTTATATAACATGTATGGAAGGAGTCTCCAGTGTGAGCACTTTGTACTCAGTCAGAGGTAAAGCTGAAGGTTTTTCTGACATCTTCACAACATAAGAGATTATTCTTTTCGTGGTTTCTCAGTAACATAACAAGCTGCCATTTTTTGGCTTCAAGAGAGATAAAAAGAGAGGCTGGTGAGCGAGTGACTCTTTATAGCTGTGATACCGTACATGACAAAAACTCATTCATTTCACAGAGAATTCATTCAGGAACTCATTCATTTCACAGAGAATGAACTTGAAATGAACAGAAAAAAGGTGCAACAAAAATGATGGAAATTAATATGGTCGGTGAGGTGCTGTGAGATAAGAGAAATAAAGCACCGCAGGATACAGAATAACTGTATTATTATTTACAATTATGATTCATTACATCACCTTGACACCAACTTTTTAAGGAAGTAAAGGAATCAGTGTAGCTTTAGAAGGAGATGAATCTTACTTTTTATCTATATTAACTTTCATTTTTATTAAAAAATTATGTAGCATTTCTCATGAGTGTGCATTCTCAATTTAAATAACGTGTGTAAATCTTTTACATAGTGCTCTTAAATGATGGTTAGCGCTGCACTAATTATATTTTAATTGCATAAAAATATAATCGCGATACGGACCTGTGCAATTATTTAATGGCAAAAAGCAGCAATTTATTATAATACAATTTGTTATAATATACACATATTATAGTCAGGAATTTCTGTCGAGTTTAACAGTAAGTTAACCATTTGTTTCATTTTTTCAAGTAATTATTAAATATATCCTATTAAACATTCTCTTAATGAGATCATTGATGCCATTGTTTGCTATATACTGCCCCTATAAATAGCTTGAATACAAAACGGTACATTCAATAGTTACATATTGCCGTTTAATATGTGTCAAAATAATCACCCTGATTTTTTATTTTATTTTAATTAAATCATGCAGCCTTAATAATGCTGATGCTTTTCTAAAGTTATATTGATCGCTGGTTAATAATTAAAATATTTCTCAGAATTTTAGACCTCGCTGTATGAAATTGTGCTCCGATATCTCAGTTATTACATTCAGCTTCATTCAGGAGACGGCTTCCTGTAAAGAAGTTCTTCGCTTCCGTGTTTGGATTTGAACTCACAACCCTTTACGTGTTTATTACAAGCTACTGATTATTATATACTGTTGACTTTTTGTTTGTGTAGGAAACGAGGTGGCGTCAGGCGACGGAAGCAGCAACAACAGCAGCAGCAGCAGCAACAGCAGAAGCAGCAACAACGCTGGAGACGGACGCACGGAGAGATCGTCTACTCCGAAATGGCTCGCCCCTCGCTGACACACTCTTGTCTCGGTCTCGGCTCGGACAGTCCGCATGTAGCATAATAAATTAAAAATGACAAAGGGATATATTTTAATATGTTTTTAAAAATTATATTAATATTTTATCAGAACTTTTTTTTTTTTTGTACACTATCGTGATGACAGGATTTTTACCCCTCCTGTTTTGCCGCTCAGGCAATATTTAGCTGTCGACCGTTTTCAGTGACTATTGGTCAGAAGTTCTGTAGGTTCTTGTAACAGCAAGCGGTTTATATTAACGTTATGAATATGTTCATAATCATTTCTATACAGTAGTATAGTAACAGCTCATTAAGGACTTGTGGGGCGCACACTTCACTTATAGATTATATAACATGCATAACTGCTGATATAATGAAGCTTTCATTATTTAGAAAAAGAAGTTTGGTTAACATTTAGGGAAGGAGTCTCCAGTGCCAGTGCTTTGTAAACCCTTGGACGTAAAAAGCTGTAAATTTTCTCATATGATTGTCAATTTACAGCTTTTACAAAATAAGTTTTCTTTCACAGATTTTTCACAGCATTAAACATAGCTACAGTATAAACGTATAATTCATTGTTAATTATTCCTTAATTATGACTTGCTGTCAGAGGTGATTCTAGAGTCCCCAGGCAAAAATTTGTTTATTTCCCCTCTCCGACCAGCATTTATTACTATTATCTTATAAATAACGATAAAATTTGTTGGCACAAATTAATAATAATAAATTTATTTATTGTTCGCTTTATTGCAGAGAGAAAACCAATAATTCGCCTCATCACATCACTGATTAGTTTCCTGTTACAGCATGACACAGAAAGTTTAATTCTGGCATGAAGATTATTAATAGTAACAGAGTCCCAAATTTTACTTATTTTTCCACTTTAGGCCATAAACTTATCACTGAACATCAGCTCAGTCAAATACATATAGATATAATTTTTAAATGATTAAAAAAAAAAAGTTCATTAAACAAATTGGTACAAATTTGAGCATTTTCGAGTTGGACAGAACATGAGCTTTAAATCCGAGTCATTGTATTTTACCAAAGTGTGCGTACTTACTTACTTGATGCAGATGCATGGACACGTGTAAACTGAGCATAAACCAACACACAAACATATGGACAAAATGGCGTGTAACAGGAAAGGTGGCAGATTGAGGTAAAGGGGCGTGGCCTAACAGGTATAATTCAGGTGATAATGAAGTTTTCATTTGATTTGTACATTAACGTTAGCCATGTCACTGTCACCCTGATCAGCTCCAGGACCACTGGAACTTCACACCATAAGCATATCTTATCCGATCAACAATATTTGCAGTAAAGGAGACATGTACGTTTATTTTTTGACAATATTTATGTAATCAAATATACTGTATATATACATATACACTAAAGCAACATATTGCATTTAAAGATTTATATTTCAGTCTCTGCCTGTGAGTCATTTTTTAAACCTGGATGATGATGATGATGATGATGATGATGATGATTATTATTATTATATTTGTAACTTTTATAACAATCTTTGAAACATTGTTTTGTGGTTTTAGATTTTTTTTTTCCTGTAACACACTCTATGTTTCTTGTTCTGTTGCATTGTTTTGTTGGGCTTTGGTGCTAAATTAAAGTTCATAATAAAAATAATAATAAAAAAGATTGGAAAAAACATGTTTTTGTTATGATATTCAGTGCTTGTTATAATAGTTTTACACTCATGTTAGAAAAAAAGCTAGAAGGTACAGAACATTAATGTACATCCTGAAAGATGCAATATTAAACGGTAACTTAGCTTTTTCATACAAGAATTCAGTTGTTAGGTGACTACAGTTACAAGACATTTGCTTCAAAAATTCATTTAAAAATGTTATTTAAAAATATATACATCAAATATTCTGTAGGTAAAGTAGACATTTGGCTTAATATAAGCTCTCAGAATTCAGAAAGCTACAAATCTTTTGCATTATATGTAACATTAAATTCTAAGAAAAAACCTTTAAGCTAACATTAAGTGTTTGAATCCCATAAACTTTATATTTTCTTTATTAATAACTAACATAATTAATTTTTTTCTTTATTGATTATGGTATTATTTTGTAATAATTGTCAGCGCTGCTTTTTTCCATTATGCAAATTTAAACTTAATTAAGTCAAAGCATGGACCACTGGGTGGTTGTGGAGATTTACAGTTTTTAGCAGGCATATGGGTTTTTTTTTTCGTTGAAAAACTGATATAAGTACCTGTTAAGTATAATTAAGTTAACTAAAATATGTCCTCTAAATATGCATTTTAAAGTGTGTTTTTGTTTCTGATCAGGTATATAATGTTATAAATATATCTTTTTTCAGGATTTTAGAGGTGTAAAAAATATATATTTGTATTTTTTAGATAAGAAGTTGTACAATGCAGTGAAACACATGGTAGTAGTAGTAGTATATTTTATATGGAAAGGAGTAAAAATGTATAGGGTATGACTAACTGTACTGAAAATACACTGGCAGTGGGGGGCAGTGTTATGGTCTGGGGTTGTTGTTGTTGGTCAGGTCTAGGCTCAGCAACATTATGTGGCCAAATAAAAAAGTCAATTTAAATGTACTGAATGACCAGGATTTTACATCAATGGATTTCTTCATAGTTTAAGTTTAAAGTGACAATGGCAGGTTTCATTGAGTTTAAATTGTGAAAGGGTGGTTCAGGGGGATGAGACATCATTTTCACACATGGATCAGCCACCACAGAGTCCAAACCTAAACCTCATTGAGAATCTTTGGGACGTGCTGGAGAAGACTTTACACAGTGGTCCGACTCTCACATCATCAAGACAAGAGAAATGAATGCGATTCTGGTAACTATGTCATAAATGTTGCGACATTGCGTAAGACTATCAAGACGATGCCATAATCAAAGCAAAAACAGGTACAATGAAATATTAGCGTGTGCAAATTGTTTTGGCCGGGCAGGGTATTTGAACGTTTACTAAAACTAGAATGTGATTCTTTAATGTTTGTTTGTTTTTAGTTTGTAAATTTGTGTTAACATTTAACTAAACTACAAAATGGCTAGAAACATTTTAGAAACCTACAAAAAATGCTGAAATTTCATATATTTTCAAAATAATTATTTAAAATATAAATTAGGGAGATGATTTTATAAAACATATGTCTGTTAGTTTCAAGTAGTTAAACTTATATGGTTAATTTAATCTTTGGGAGTTTGTACAGAGAAACTCAGTCCTGGACAGATCAGCATAGACTACAAATAAATGCCCTCTTGAAATAAAAGAAAGTTAGTAGCAGAGGGATCATTTAGTGATCCATATATGAAGAATAAGAAAAAATAAACTTGGGGTTATTTCATAGGAACAGTAGTTGAGCTGTTTGCTAAAACCAGAAGCTGATGCATTACTGTTTTTTTTTATTGATATAAATTTTGAATACTGCAAATATTCCAGAAATTAATCACATTAAATAACTGTTGCAAAGCCTTTTTTGCTTATTTAATAGAAAAGAAAGCTACTAAGCTACAGCATCCTGTTACCCCTCACGCACATGTGCCAAAACCTACTGAAGCAACCAACACGTAAATGTTTTCTCGAAATAAAACCTGTTTTTACCTAAACTTCCTCACCGTTGCCTTCCTCTTTCTCACCGCTTGAACCTTACATCAGATGCACCTAAAATACCCCATGAATGTTATAAATACCCCACCAAGGCTCTGCTCTCTCCCCCAGCGTTCGTATTTTTGAGGCTGTTTTCCAGCATCCACTTGTTTATTTCCTGTGCTTCCTGACACCTGTGAAAATGCCTCTACTTCCTGTTGTTGTTGTGTCTCGTTTAAAGACGGGAGGCTAAAAAAAAGCCCCTGGGATTCGTCGAGTGGCACACGTCACAGGCTGCGAGAAACCCGGATCGTCCGGAAGTGCCGATCCTCTGCGCGTCTTTCCCATAGCGCAACTCCAAACACCTAAACATCAACAAGTACACGGAAAATCTCTCTCACACACACACACATACACACTCCGGTTTTCACACAGCTGATTCATTTAGCAGCTTTCTCATAACTGAGCGCTCAAAGATAAGTGACCCCATGGAGGGCTAGTAGCACTTTCTTTATATACTTAAGGGTTGCTGCTATATGTACTGTATACTCTACATTAGATCTACTTTAGAGTACATTTAAGTTCATCAGTATAGAAAAAAAACTATCAAGTATCAAGCCATCAAGTTTTAAAAAAGCAAAAAAAAGACAGGAAAAAAGGAAAATTATTGTCCGACATCAAGCAAAGAAAGCAACTAAGAAGATCTGAATTAACTGGAACTGTGTTAAGAACCCTTTAAAACATTATCAAACCCTGGAAGGAGAGTCCTGAACTGTCAACTCTGTGAAGGAAAATGTTGGAAAAAAATCATGAACGGAGATCACTTAAACACTTGGTGAAGTTGCATGGTAAAAAAAAAATCAACAGTAGAAACCTCAGCTATGTTTAATATTGAAAGTAAGAGCATTTCCATACATACACACACACACACACACACACACACACACACACACACACAATGTGATGAGAACTCACAGGATTGGGTCTAAACAGCTGTGTGTCCATAAGAAAACCGCTTATTAATGAGATTAATCAGGAAAAAGGCTTAAGTTGGCTAGGGAGGATAAAGATTGGACTTTGGAGTGATGGAAAAAGGTCATGTGACCTGATGAGTCCAGATTGAGCCTATTCCAGAGTGATGGGCGTGTCAGGGTAAGAAGGACATGAAGCGATGCTCCCATCATGCATAGTGTCCACTGTACATTTCATAAGCTGTGGGGAGAAATGGAGCTTAAATGACTCTCCCTGGCTCTCAAACACCAGCTGACTTCATTGATGCACTGGCCTACTGCCAAAAGGGAGCAAACACACACACACACACACAACTTTTCATGCCGTATCTTCTACACTGCATTTAACTGAAACATACTGAAACAACGCATACAGCATTAAACAAGAATACACATCTATTGCAGATGTTCTCCACAAATACATCAAAATGATAGAAGAGAATCTACAGTCCTGGCACCGTCCATACACTTTTTTGAAGCCGGGAAGTCTGGAGCCCATGTCCTGAGTTCACCACATGCTGAGTTTCTTCCTTCAGCTGCTTTGCCTTTGCTTTATTTCAGACTCTTCAGCTAGTGAGTGTTTTGGGGCTTCCTGCCTTCAGTTTGGTTTGCAGGAAGTGAAAATCAGCTCAGTTGGGTTGAGGTCAGGTGACTGATTCCGCCCTTTAAGAACATTTAAGTTCTTTGCCTTGGGCTGCTTTCGCGTTGAGTTTTGTGCCATTATCCATCGGTACTGTGAAGCTCCATCAGGCATTCAGCAGGAAGTAGATACAGTCTATGGACTTCAGAGTTCATCCTGGTGTTTCTATCAGCAGTCACATCATCAATAAACACCAGTGACCCGGTTCCACTGCAGCTGTACACGCCCATGCCATCACACCGCCTCCACCATGTCCGAGAATGATGTGGTGTGCTTTGGATCATGAGCCTTTCCTTTCCTTCTACATATTCTTCTCTTCCACTCATTTTAAGAAGGCATTTTTAGATGTAATCAGTCCTTCCATTTCGTCCCAGTGTTTTGCATCTGGAGTAAACCTCTCTGTGCAGTATTTACACTCATCAAGGCATTTCGTGATTGTAGACTGCAGAACCCTGACTCGCTCTATGACATTCCTACACTTCAAAAACATCTTGATCACTTCATTTCAAATCCATTGTGGAGCCACAAAAACTACATCACCGTTCAAATACTTATGGACCTGACTTCATATAGAGATCTTTCCTCTGGGTTTTTCCGCTTCCTTTCCACACGACCGCGGCATCCTGGGTCACTAAAGACTAATCTCTTTGAAACCACGATGACAGGTGTGTGTGTTTTGTGTGCGTTATGAATAAACCCAGTCGAACCCTGCTGTTGAACAGGTTGTTACCTTGTGCTCTGTAGTTTCTTATTTAATAAAGTGTTTGCAATTTGATTTCACTTTGTTTTATTAAATTATAAAGTGCAGGAACATCGCGGTTGGGCTGCTCCCGAATCCGCCGCTCTGGTGCTACAGGCTGCACCGAGAACAAAAATTATTGATGAATAATTTCATAAAGCAGTTACTGAAATGAATAAATAAATTAACTCCTGCCGGTGTTGGTGTTTCCCCGTCTCGACTGCTCAGCACGCAGATCTGAAAGTGTTTCCCGGTAAAGTTACTGATGTACTATTAGCACCTAATTGCCTCGTCCTCGTGAGCGGTTTTTACAACGGGTTTGCGTTTTCATTTGAGCAGAGATGTATTTTAAATTCTGTTCATATAGACAGGATTTCTCTTATAGGCTGCATCCTATGGAAATTCACTATTTGATCTCTTTTGTGCAGTCTTAAAGATCTCTAGTGTGTGTACATGCAAGTGCTGTTAAACAGGTGAACCAGTCATGTTCTAGTGTACAAGGAGTTCCAAAGAAAGGCCGATTCCGTCTACAGCGGGGATGGGGCGAGGCTCACCTCAACAGATGCACCGGAAAAATATCCAAATACTCTCAGGATAACATTCCCCAGTGTTACGCAATATCTGGAAATTCAAGGAAACCCATCAAATCGTACTGCGTACAGGGTAGGGCTGTTTTTCACACTTCTGTAGTGGAAATCATGATGTGGGCTCGGGAACACTTTTGTCTATTAACACAGTTCAGCACTGCATTTACAAACGCAACTTAAGACTTAAAGAATCAATACTACCCAGGGGCATCACACACTTCTCTGGGCTCTGTCTGATCTGAGATGGACGGTCCCATGCTTAAAACGTGTTTTGTGATCCAAGAAGTTGATATTTAAAACAACAGCCGTTACGTTGTCTGGGTTCCAAGTTGCAACCAGTGTCAGGTCGGAAAGCCAGCATGAGTTATGGTATGGGGATGTGCCAGTGGAGTGGCAGGGCTAAACTGATGGCACCATTAATCCAGAAACACAAGTTCATTCTGGAGCAACATGGATGCTGCTAAACACAGTGTGCTGGCCTGCCTGCTCCTAATGAGAATGTGTGCTGCATTATGAAGTGTAAAATGTGGCAGCAACAATTCCACAGATGAAAAATGGGAGAAACTCCTGCTAGCTAAACTTGACCTACTGGTGTTTTCAGTGCACACATGCTTAAAAAGTGTTATCAGAAATCGTGATGTTACACACTTGTAAACAGTCAACTCTCTCAACTTTTTGGAGGATGTTGCAGCCACTGGATTTGAAATGAGTACATATTTTCCGAAAAAAAATTAAATAAAAATAATCATGAGTTGTTATGAAAAAGAGTTTTTCAATATACAGTAGTACAAGATGAAGAGACTTTACAGATGACTCTACAGATGATTTTCAATTCTGTCCCATCTGATGTATTGACGAAAAGGGTCAAATCCATGGTTTAAAATACGTTAATTCACATGATTTGTGAGCGAGTTACAGTGTGTGTGTGTGTGTGTTTGTGTGTGTGTGTTCGAGTCCTGTATATAAAGTATGTGGTGTCTCTCTAGAATCACCACACAATGGAATGCTCATGATTGATTGTAGGTGTATACCCATGACCTGAACAGCAGATGAGCCTCCTTCAGGCTGCAGACTCCAGCTTCAGACTGCCACAAACCAGCTGTTTAATGTCTTGTTTAATTATTTATATTCAGTTACAATACCTGCTTATAACAACATGTTAGCGAAACAAGAGATATAACCATGTTGTCTTGAATAAACTGATAGAGATTGGAAATTCTAGAGAAATCCCAGTGGCCTGTTTTTGTGTCTGATCTCGCCTCTTTTGCCTGAGATGCTGCAAGAAATTTAATGATCAGTTAATAAATTATGAACCTGCTAGTCTTGCTACACTCTTACACTACACATCTCCACCCTCCTTCTGTGACTGAAAAGGCAAGGAATATAGATGGAGTAAAGAAAAATAAAATATATGTCCAAGTGGGGTTAGACAGAAAACAATAAGGAAAATAATAATATATGGGAAATATACAGTACAGCCTGCACCATACGCCTTTCTCAGCATACGTGTGGTGGGATTAGCCCCTGATCGCATGCAACCTGTCAGTAGAGTTTGTCAAAGCCAGAGCACTAGGTTCAGTCTTTACTTACGGCTTACTTACTTCAAGGGCTTATCTTCCGATGGTATTGAGTTTAGACTTAAACTGCCTGCTGACTCTACTGGAAATGTGTATGAAATGTGAGAAAATGTGTGAGAATCAAAATGATCAGATTGTCCCTGACGAACGAGCCGAGGGCGACGGTGGCGAGGATAAACCCACTGCGGGAAAAATAAAACCTTGAGAGGAACCAGACTCAACAGGGAACCCATCCTCATGTGGGAACAGAATGTTTATAGTTTGCCCACCTCTGGAGACAGACACTAGGGATGGGATCACGGGGGAACAACCCAATACAGCCCAATTTTCACGATAACCAGCTGCTGATTCGATTTGTACTGCGATTGCATTAGGATTTTATAATTGCAATTCAGAAGCAATATATTTATTTATTTATTTATTTGATACATTTTGTTACAATTCTAAACAAACAAACAAAATTGCTCCTACCACACAGGATGCTGTGCTGCCTGTCAACACGTGAATAGTTTAGAGTGCGCCACCTGTAGGATTATACAATATTTTACCGCCACAGAGGCAGACATATAGAAATACAAGTTATTTTAAAAACTGAGTTTGTAATCAGTGTGCTGAAACATGAACTGGCACTCAGACAGTGACACAGGTACTGTATAATCTAACACAAAGGCGTGTTAAAGGGGACAAAAAGGGGACATTTAAGAGTCCATCTAACACACAGGGAGGAATGTGTTTTTAAAAAGATGGAGGACATTTTGTTTAGATAGTGATGTTTTATATTAGTATTAATAGTATAGGAGCATAAAAAGTGTCTTTTGCCTTTTGGACAATGACCTTTATTAAAAGTGCTAGACAAATAAAATAAAATTGAATTGAATTGAATTGAATTTAATTTAATAAAAAGTAGAACAAAAAGACTTCTTTGTATGAGCTTTTAAAACATTCAACAACTACAGTACACACAGGTCATTATGCAATTAGCTGTTATCTCTGTGTGCTATAATTTGCGCATATTATATTATATGTGTATTATTACAATTTATGATGTGTGATATTTAAATGTAAATTGAAAAAAAAAATAGTGATATGTTTATATAAATATTTACACATTTGTTCTGTCTTTCGCCCGTGATCACCATTTCTATTCTATTAATCCATATAATTTTTTGACAATAACAGGTTATTATAACCTAAAAATGTTATTTTATCTCATATCTTATCATATTCACATCACACATATAGGAGCTTGTTTTCTACATGTAAAGGTACAGTAGGACCCTGGACCCCACACACACACACACAGTTATTATAATTCATTCATTTCTTCACACAAACCACTTATAAATTTGTGAAATCAACCATTTGGCTTTAACTCCATGTAACAGGAAGAAGAAGAAGCAATTGTCCCCCAACTTTGAGGTCATATCAGTTATCAGCTTTACTCATATTGTTATACTTCCATCTTTTTCGATAAAAGATGAGAAATCAGTATACACAACTTTTTAAAAGGAAGTCGTTTACCATATGTGGTACTTTGGGCACTGTTTATGCAAACGAGCATGGCCATGCATGAGCCGGCCAATATAGAATAAATCTACAGAACTGATGTAAAACTGAAAGCTATCAAGGGCCAGCGCATACAGCTGAGATTCTTCTTGAGCTTCCTGGTGGTTCTTACATGCAAATTTTGAACTTATTCTACACTTGCTAAATGATAAATTAGACTTCAGGCCCATTTGCATAAACACCACCCAAATTGCCATATATGATAAGTACCTTATTTTTAAAAACTACTGTAACCTTTTGTAGACAGATCTACAGAGATGAATTTCGGAGACAGAGATGTAGAGATACAGTTGCACAAAGGAGAGACAATTTAACCTAAAAATAAAAATAAAAACGTATATAAAGTCCAGTGTTATAACTGCTTCCCTCTTTGGCTCAAGACAAAGCAGAAAGATGAAACGTTCACGTCGCAGGTAAGCACGTCCTAATGGCGTTAGATAAAGGTGACGGAGGGTCTCACGGAGATCAGGTTCACGCACATAATAATGGACGAGCGTAGCATCTGGGCTGCACAGCTAGAGATGGAAACAGCTTACTGAGTGGATGATGAAATTCACAAACATCAATACGGTCCACATATCTACACCTCAACCTTTGCATTTCAATGCTGCCTC
>JAOVVB010000011.1:8386510-8399069 GCA_028570985.1 Heterobranchus longifilis | reverse complement strand
CACATGTACACACACACACACATGTACACACACACACACACATATACACACACACACACACGCACACACACACACACACACACACACACACGCACTCACACATACACACACACACTAACACACACACTCACACACACACACACACACTCACACATACACACACACACTAACACACACACTCACACACACACACTAACACATACACACACTCACACACACACACTCACACACACTTGACATTCTTGCTCTTCTTTGTCTCTGCATTATAATACACACAATGTTCTATTTCTCTTCCACTTTCCTTTTAAGGTCGTTGTTTCCTGTTTTTCATAATTACACTCGTTTTTCTGCTTCAGTTCTCATGAAAGTTTTCTTTTTTGTTAACTCCGGTTTTTTAAGTGACTCTACTTCTCTTACTTTTGTATTTTGCAAATTCTTCCAATTTTCACACCACTGCCTTTTCCCTTTTCCTGCTAATTTCCGGGATGTTTTTTCCCCAACTTTCGCCGTCCTGGGGCCTTAATTTTTCCTTCCCTGTCCCTTTTAATTTATAATTCTTCTTCTCTTTGTTTTTAGTTCTCTAGGAACAGAACTGCACTGGTTGGATGGATGAATGGACGGACAGATAAATAAAGACAGACATTGATTTTTTTCTCCATTCTCTTCTCCTCCGCTCTACAGGCCCTTCCACACCCCTTGCTCCTCCTCAGCTCTCAGTCAAACCTCCAGATGGGCGTGTCCAGCATGGTCAGGTGATAGAGTTCCATTGTCAAGCCCTGCCCACACCTGTCTCTGTGGCATTTGTCCTCCAGAAACAACAGGGGGAGGATGAGGAAATTCAGTTTGTGAGCCGTTCCACAAATCCTCAGTTCTGGGTGGGACCAGTGGGCGTGGCTGATGGGGGCATGTACACCTGCTTCTACATGGTAAACCTACCTGAGGGGAATCAAAGCTCCGCCCCCAGTGCACCTGTCTCTGTTACTGTACGAGGTTAGACACATCTTCTTTATTATCATGTCTATATACTTCCCCTGTCTCTGATTCTATTAAGCAGTGTTTATCTTTTACCTTCATGAAAAATAGATTCATAGAATAATCTGTCTGTCTGTAATGTCCCCCCTAATGTGTCTTTCAGATATCTCTATTAAGTGTCTCTCTGTGATGTCCCCCTAAAGTGTCTCTCTGCAATGGCCCCTCTTATGTGTCTTTTTGATATTTCTCTGAATTGTCTCTCTGTAATGTCCCCCGTAATGTGTCTTTTTGATATTTCTCTGAATTGTCTCTCTGTGATGTTCCTCCTCATGTGTCTTTCTGCTATCTCTCTGAAGTGTCTCTCTGTGATGAAATGTACTAAAGTCGTTCCCTTACACTCTCATGAATCACTATCTGTCGCTCACTCTGATGTATCCTACTGACATGTGTCTCTCTAAAGTGTCTCTAACTGAAATGTCTCCTTCTCTTGTCTGTCTTTCTCCAGTGTGTCTCACTGAGATATCCCCCTGTGTGCGTGTCTCTCTCTGTCGTGTCTCCCTCTGAATCTTACTGAGGTTTTTCCCCCTCCAAGGTGTCTCTCTCTCAAGGTTTTCTCTTTGTTGTGTCTCTCGCTCTGTTGTCTTACTCTCTGAAATGTCTCTCTTCTGTGTCTCTCCACAGTTGATCTCCCAGCTCCACTGTTATCCGAGGAAGGAGAGGGGGTGCTAGTGTGCATCGGGTCACCCTCCTACCCTGGAGCTCATTTCTCCCTGTTCCAACAGGGCTCCTCGTTGCCGTTAGCAACACAATCCGCCCAAAACATTCAGCACAGAGTGCAGTTCGCTGCAGCAGTACAGTGGGGGAAAGGGGGCGGGTACCAGTGTCAGTACAGTGTGCTGCTGGGTAACAACTGGGAACATTCTGAACTCAGCACACCCATCACCCTGACCTGTATTACAGGTGTGTGTGTGTGTGTGTGTGTGATTGCATCAGTGTATTTGTATGACTGCGTTTGCCTGTGTGTTTACGTGCATTTGTGTGTGTGTGTGTGTGTGTGTGTTTGTGTAAGTGTGTTATTTAGATGCTTTAATGTTTATGTCATGTGTTCCAGGATCTCCTTCCTGCAGCCCGTCTTCCACAGATACGCATACTCCACACACGGGTAACACACACACAGGTAACACACACACGCACGCACATACACACACACACACTTTTATTTGTTGTGTATCTCTGATGTGTATGTTCTGTGTAGGTTCAGTGGACGTGGCGTTGGTGTGTGGCTCCGTCTCGGCTGCTCTGCTCTTCCTCATGGTGCTCATCGTCCTGGCTTTAGGGATACGAAAATATGGTGTGTGTCCATTAACTCATACTCACACTGTCCTGTAGGGGGCGGGGTTATCTGATCCTCACACTGTCCTGTAGGGGGCGGGGTTATCTGCTCCTCTCACTGGTTAACTCTTATTTCCCCTCTTTTTTTTCTCACAGCTAAGATAGCAGCCAATAAAAGGAGACAAAGGTAAGACATCCCATAATGCACTGCAGTAGGCTTAAGACAGAATTCTGTAGAGAGTCAGTGTCACTAGTGAGCAGAGCGTAGAGAGTTGACTGAACAGACATTTGGACCCTCAGTGTTTGTTTCTCCACAGGGAACAGGAGCGGTTCTGGCAGCAGGTCCACCGCAGGGACCACGTCGTCGGTGAGAGGCTGCTGTACTTCTATTTTACGTTTATTTCAAGTTATATTGCATTGAAAATTAAACTCCACCCGAATTGACACAGTGCTCCCTCCCTCCCTCCCTCCGTCCCTCCCGAGGGGAGAACAGTGTCTTTGGAGGTGTTTGTCCATGTTTTGTGGATGTTGTGTAATTTTTGTGTGCTTCTTTTTTTGTTGTTGTTGTTGTTTCTCAGATCTCACACTACAGAGAATCAGCACTGGCTCCAAGGTAACCGTCAGCAGTGTCCCAATCCAAACATCTACACTTCAGTACTGCCCTTATAAGGGTCCCACCTTCATTCTGCCCTGAATCTGTTAGAACACAGCCCTTACAGCCACACACTTACATCCACCATAACTCTGATAACCCCCCTGCACCTACACCCTACTCCCTACACCCTGTACCCTTAAACCTTTACCCCATTCTGTACACCCTTTAGACTACATCCCAATCTCTACACCCTGTGCCCTACTCCGTTCTTCCCTCTCTCCTCCACCCTATTCCCTTCACGAGACTCTCTACTTCCTGTACCCTAGTTACTATACCGTACTCCCAACACCTCCAACTGTCTAAACCCTATACCATACTTATTCTTTATATCCTACTCCTTGTCCCTACACACTATTTCCTACCCTCTACTCCCTACACCCTTCAGCTCTCACCCTATTACACTGAAACACATCTTTCCGTACTAATTTTCTCACCCACATCTACATAAGTCATTTCTCACCTTTTGAGGTCCGTTACTGATGCATAAACATTGCGATGAATAAAAACAAGTGTTTGTTAACTTCCTGATTTGCAGGATGAAGGAGGAGGGTCTGAGCCCATCTACGACTGTCCCCTCAGCACCTTCACCCGCCCACCTGGATACTGACTGTCTCACCCTCTGTCCCTCTGTCTGTCTTTTGGCCACAGTGTGGTGTGAGAGCTCCACACACAGAGAGACAGGTACAGCACACCTGAGTGGGAGGAGCTTGCAGATATAGTGACTGAGCTTTGGTTTGCATGTAGATTTACACTTTTGTGTCTTTCTGGCAAAACAGGCAAGCACACACACACACACACACACACACACATACACACAGCACAGACTTTCTCTTTTTCTTTCTAAACATTCATCTCATTCGCTCTCTCTCTCTCTGTAGCATTTGCACAATTTGTATTTCGTGTTATTTTGTATTTAAGGTGCTTATTTTGTCTAAGAATTAAATAAATAATATTAATGCTTTGTTAATAATTATTTCATAATTTATGGTTGATTTTAAACACACACACACACACACAACAGGAAGTACAGACACTGCTATATCAGATAAGAGCAATAAAAGGAGATTACATCCTGTTAACTACATCATCATCATCATTACATCATCATAATTACATCATCCTCGTGACGCGAGTGCTTAACTTTATAAAGTTTTATAGATTGTTAAACCTTTATGAGGTGTTATGGATGTTTATAAGGTTATATGGTCAGGTATATTGTAAGTGGGTGTGAAAATACATTACATTTTAATCAGAAAAGTGTGTGTGTGTGTGTGTGTGTGTGTTCATGTGTGTGTGTGTGTTTTAAAAACTTTGTCTTTAATTCCTGTTAGTATGTAGTAAGTCACACCCCCTTTGACCCCAATCTAGTACAGTCTTCATGGACGTTGAATTACTGACCAGAAGGTCATAGGTTCAAACCCCACAAGCATCAAGCTCTAAAACTGTCAGGCCCTTGAGCGAGGCCCTTAACCCTCAACTGCTCAGATGTATAATGAAATAAAATTTAATCTAATTTTATCAGTCTGAATAAGAGGGTCTCCCAAATGACGTGTCATAAATGTAAATGTAAAGTCCTCATGTTCTGTTCCATCTCCAGGTCAACTCAGGTGAGCTACTTTATCAGAGTGAAGGAGTGGAGGCCCTGCCGAATCTGATTTTAATCTCATTAATGAGCCGTAACATTTTAACAAAGTGTCCTGAAAAGTGAGGTTAGAACACACCCGGTCAGCCTTCGTTAGTCACCTGTATATAAAAAGGGCAGTTTTTGTAATCTGGTTTAAAAAATCCTCATTACACAATCTGATTCAATTCTCATCAGCTTTAGGTGATCCAGTTAAGTTCATCAGGCTGCAGGTAAATCTTACACAGGAACGTCACCGAGCTGGGGTGGGAACTGGCTTTAATACGGAATGGATTAAAAGTGAGAGACGAAACATCAGCCTGTGTGTGTGTGTGTGTACAGTCATCGTTCAGTCATGTAACAACTTCAAAGGTTTTTTTTCTCTTTTGTATTTAAATAAAGGGCTGAATGTGCAGGTTAGGGCGGGGCAGGATGCGCTCAGTGTCTCCGATTTAACTTCAAAGCTCTGAGGGTGAAACTGAGAGCTGAGTGGGCGTGTCCCGAGAGGTAAGGATGAAACTGAGCGCTGAGTGGGCGTGTCCTGAGAGGTAAGGATGAAACTGAGCGCTAAGTGGGCGTGTCCTGACAGGTGAAGCTGTTACAGTGGATGTGTCCTTGACTGTGCGTGTTAAAGGAAAGCCTGTCTCACACCCTAAGCACACACGTGGTGTTCAGGTTGTTTCTGTGTGTGTGTGTGTGTGTGTGTGTGAGTGAGTGTGTGCCACAGAACAGCGGCTCCTGAGGTTTTTGTGGAGCAGGACGACATCGGTAATGACTCATACTCAGTGAAGTGTAGCGGCTATGACGTGCAAGCCCGGCTACAGGCTAACGTCTCACAGCTCGTCTGAGCAGGTTCACACCCGACTGTGTTCCAGACTCGCGTCATTCACCAGGCTTTAGAGGATCAGCTCCGTCTCAGAACACACACTGACCCGGGCATTGACTCTGTGAGCAAGAGACACTTCTTTCTCTCGGGCTTTGCTTGGGGGAACAAGTTCACTGTGGGGGAACAAAGTCACTGTGGTGCACACTCATATTCACACTCCGTCACAATCACACTCGGGTCACACAGTGAAATGAGTTTAAAAATGTTTTAATCATTTACAATATAAGACAATGTTGGCTAAACCCAGCTAGCTTGCATTAGCTTGCTGATGATAAATAACACACCTCTCTCTCTCTCTCACTGTATTAAGCTAAATATCTCGCTAATAGTGTTATTGTTAAATAATTGTGGCTGAATTAAAACATCTAAATCGCTACAGTTTATTGTTCACTAAACACAATCAGTTAAACCGGAGACCAAAATGGATCAACACTGGAAACAGAAAAATATTAATAAACACATCTTAAAGATTCAGTAATGAACCCATTAGCCAGTTAGCATAGGTCTGCTAACTCACTAAAGAAAACTTGCTAGTGGCTAACTGGTTAGCTTATAATGATAGCCAGGTAAGTAAGTAATGAAGTAAAGACTAACTGTTTTTGTTCTTTGTGCGTGTTTGCGTGTGTGTGAGTGTGTGTGAGTGTGTGTGTGGTCAGGTGTGATGGTTGTCGCTGTGTGTGTTGATCAGACCTGTCTCCCAGCGCTGCACTAGCAGGAGCGTCTGTTTCTGCTCCTTCACCTGTGAGGAATAAAACACAGTCATGAGGAACTCTCACACACACTCACCCCAAGCCTCAGTCAGTGTGTGTGTGTGTGTGTGTGTGTCTATCTGTAGCTGTGGTTTACTGTCGGAGACTGTTTATATGCTAACTGGTTAGCTTTGTCTCGTTAGCTTAGCTTCTTCACTTATTTAACTTTATAAGACCGGCGTTTGTGCTCATTTTTTTCAGTGCAAATGTTTAAAATGTTTTTGTGTACCTCAGGCTGTGTCTTGTGTCCGTTCTGCAGCGGCTGAGGGCTGAGTGGCCCTGAGAGATCCAACTTCCCAAACGATGAACTGACTGGAAAAACACACACACACACACACACACACACACACACACACACACACACACACACACACACACACTGTTTACCCTGAATTTGTATTTATCATTTAAACACTTTAAGGTTTTGTTCAAATAAATATCCAGTAAAGTCTCTCTGTCAGTCTCACCTTCATAAAACATTCCGTTTTAATTAATTCACTAAAGTGGGATCTTTTATGTTAGTTAATTCATTGATTTTTTTATTAATGCAAACAAGATGTTAAGAATATGTCTTTTCCTTTAAAACATAAAATGTATGAAAAAGGTGAATATAAAACCATAAACATGTCTCTCAGAGAGACAGTCGAGACACACTGTGGGAAACTCCTAACCGCTCGTTCAGCAAGATTTCTGGTTCATTTATGATTCTCGGTCAGAGCTGCGTGGAAAACACCTCAGTTCCACTGTTTTCTGGATAAAACAGGAGTGAGCTGCTTGCTCAGCACAAATCTCAACTGTTTTTACTGCAGAATGAGATAACTCTAGTTTTGCATTTTTTTCAAATAAAGTTTGGTTTGGGTCACAGGGTGTTAAAAAGCACAAATGAAAAAATATCACTTTAGTAGTGGGTGGGTTATATCAGTTATATCATTTTTTTTTTTTTAAACGCTATAGCTTGGTTTTGCTATAACAACAGTTTCGTCCCAATGGATAAATCAGCCTGCAGGTGTGTTTGTAGTCATTTAAGTAAATTATTTAGCATTAGTAACATGTTGGTTGAGTTTTAATAAGCAAATTGAGTAAACTCATGTTTTGGTTGTGATTCTGTAGCGAGTCAAACATCCAGCAGTAGCGGCAAATTAGATGAAGGACGTTGATGAAAAAAATGTTGAGTTTTTAATGACAAAGATTGTGAAAAACAAAATAAACAATACAAAAACCTCATCCTCGACCAGCTTCACGTTGATGGTTAGCGACAAGAGCCTTACTACAGTACAGCGATGTAATGTATATGCTCCAATCAGGGATCATGTGACCATGTGTAGTCCCATCATTTTATAATAGAGTTCAGAAATCTTGACTGATCCTAGCTTTCCACACCTCTCGTGTCTCTCGACAGTCCAAAGCTTCTACAAGAAGACCGTACCACACTTTCCTACAAACATGTGTTGTTCTGGAGTGCAGATGATCCAAACTGAGTGAAAGTCTAATAATGAAGTTTATCTCATTTTGCTGACAAACTGTTCATATAATCACATGATATTAATACGAGGATTAAATACGATCAACTCACGACTACAAACTATTTCACATCAACACAACAACAGCTCAGAGCCAGGCCTTAGTAAACACACACACACACACACACAAATTTTTATGCCTGTGTTTCTAAAATCATGAAAGCTAAAAATCAGATCTGGACCATCAGACACTCAGAACCTAGTGCACTTCTCCTACACTCATGTGCACTTACACGTGCTGGTGAACCAAAATACTCCAGTCAGTATTTCTACTTGTTTTTAACAAAAAAGATGTATGAAAAATATCTTATACATCAGGATAAATATACAGTACATTAGTGTGTGTGTGCGCGCGCGTGTGTGTGTGTGTGTGTGGGAGTGAATTCTGGACTTCGGTGTTTTTTAACAAATTCTATGAATATTTTCCTCACAAAATAACTCACTCTACGAGGTGTGTACATGTATGTCAGTGTGTTCTGTTCGGGAACTCAGAGACGTTCTCCATGAAGTTAAATCAAGATCTAGCTCAAAGACTGATATGTAATTAGCAATTATCGTAAGAGATTAGCATACTCAATATTCATAAACACACACACAACCCATGTGACCTTCAGAAGAAGAAGAAGAAGTTTTATCTTTACACTTTATTTTATTATTCACTGAAAGCAATTTGTTAGCATGATGCTAAACTATAAGTGGCTGTAAGCTTTTAGTGATTGTTAGCTATGTTAGCATTAGCCTCATAGCCTCAGCTAATTCACTGTATTTGTGGTAAAAAGACCTGGAGGTTTAAAGCTGAACCTTATTTACAGTACGATAAGGTAAAGAACGCAGAGTCAACCACACACACACACACACACACACACACACACACACACTCACACTCAAGTACCTGGTGTGACATTCATGTGTTGTCCCGGTGTGTCTGTGACAGTGTGTGTTGGTGTGGTTCCACTCGGTGATCCTGTGACCTTTGACCTGTTGCCATAGAGAACCATCCTCTGTTTGCGCAGGTCTTCCTCTCGCCTTTTTGTTTCCTGAATGTCCTTCCGCACATCCGGGAGGCGCGACGGCAACGATCTCAGCTTGAAGAATGGGTTCTCCTTCAGCTCTTCACCATCAGCCGTCTGGTTTTGGACTTGAGAGTTCTGACGCGGTTTCGCCGTTAAAGATCTGACATTTGCCGAGTCTGTCACGGTCTCTGGTGTGGAAACCTGTCCGTTTGTGTGTGAACTCACATTGTTCTCGATGATGACCACCTGCCGATCCACAGCCTCCGAGAACCCTGGACCACAAGGTTTTGAGTTCTGGACCTGCATGTTCCTTTTTGAAATCTTGTCATCCTGATTTCTTTTGATTTGGAGATCTTTGGGCTCCTGGAGGTCTTTCAATGCAGAATTTTGATTTTGAAAAAATATGTCCAGACTTTTCCTCTGTTCTTTAAAAGATTCAGAAACCTCTCTGTCCTGATCTTTGGAGATCTGAACATCCTTATTGTCCTGCAGTGCTTCAAACAGGAGTTTTTTCTCCTTCAGTGATGGGAAGAGTTGAGGAGAAGAATCCAGGCCCAGGTGCTTGGTGTGTATCTTAGATGAGAAGTCTGGCTTATCCATTCCAACATTTATTCCATTGGTTATCTTGGACAATGGAACGCTGGATGTTCTTTCATTCTTCTCCTGCGCAGTTTTCAGTGTCCCATGATTGTAATTTCTGGAACTCTGGAGATCTTTGGGTGAAGTCTTAGTGGGCTGGATTGTGGAATGGTTGTGGAAAAGCATCTCCAATCTGTTTGTGGGTTCCTGAGTTCTGTCACTTGAGATTTGGAGATCTTTGGATTCCGGGAAGACTTCAAAGAGAAGTTTTTTCTCCTGTAGTTGTCTCACGGTACCTTTGTCATAAAATCCGGGCAGCCTCCCGAGCTTGACCAGCGCCTTCTCTCTTTCAGTTTCAACATGGATCTCACGCTGCATCTTTTTTCCAGCAAACTGCCGCTCCTTGCTATGATCCTTCACCGGTTTCTCGGTGAGCCCTTGGGAGAGGATGGGCTTTCTGATCGGGATCTCGACGAATACTTTGGTCTCGTCCAGGCCTCGTGACCGGCGAAGACTCTGCTCTCGTCTGAAGGTGAGGCGTATCTCCCTCTCGATCGGTGTCTCGTTATCTGACATGCTGTTCGGGGAGAAATCAACAGACACTCCGCTGTCACTTTGACTGTCATCGTACTGGTCCAGGTCCATGGTTCTTCTCTGTTCTCTGCTCAGATCAATGAGTCTCTGTGTTTCTTCTCTGATTTGCACTTTGCCTGATTTTGTGCTCTCTCTCTCTCTCTCTCTCTCTCTCTTCACTCTCGCTCTCTGTCTCCCTCCACCCTGCTGCCTCTATTATCAACCGCTCACTGACCATAAAAGACCTGCAGCTCAGGTTTCTGAGATCTTTATTGGTTGTTTCGTCGGCAACAGTTTCTAAGGGAAGAGTTGATTTGCACACCTGTTGCACTTCCTGGTTCTGAGCCGGATCAGGAACCTCAGATGCCCCCTGCTGGTCATCTTTACTGTTTATCCTGCCCTCATCCTGGCCTTCTGACAGAAGGAACACGATTAAGGCCTGACGAGATTCAGTGCAATGATGATTGATGTGTATCGTCTGTAGCCCCTCCCACATCCTGTTTTAGCATTCAAACCTCAAGCTTTACTCTTATTACAGAGTGTGAAAGGTTCTTTAAAAGGTTCATCAGATAAATCCTGCATGAGCTCTGATTAGTCTGGATCAGAGGTGGGTAGTAACGAGTTACATTTATTCCGTTACATTTACTTGAGTAACTTTTTGAAATAAATGTACTTCTATGAGTAGTTTTACTGCACCATACTTTTATTTGAGTAGATTTGTGAAGAAGAAACGCTACTCTTACTCTGCTACATTCGGCTCCACTCGACTCGTTACTTTTCTAACCGTTTATTCCACGCATGCAGCCGGTGGATCTACCGCATGACTGTCAGATGCAGCAACAATAATCACATGCCTCGGTTTAACCAATCAGCCGCAATAACAATAACCACGTGCATTCGTGTAAAAAAAAAAACATCATCCGTGGTAGACATCCGTGGAGCGAAGGAAACATGTCGCGGTTAGTTTAGCTGTTTTATTTAATGTTGCAATGTTAAAATATATAATTAGTAAATATGCTGGAGGCTCAAAGATACAAGTTTTTTACATTTGTTCCGACAGAGATAGACAATATACCTGGTCCCACATGCAAGATAATAGCTAGGCTAGATCGGTTTTATTGTTTTAAGCATCATTTGAACATTTTTAAAGGGTGTTCAATAATGCCTATTGGTTTTACAGACCACTCTCTGGTCCTATGTAAGGTTTTTATTTCCAAAAAGTGCCTACTGGCATTTTAATAACCCCTTCACTTTTGACAAAAGTTTTGAAGATGCCTTAAGTTTTATGTGGTTGGTTTTTAAAACAAGAAAGCAAGAGTTCTCCTCTCTCAGACAGTGGTGGGACTGCAGTAAAACTGAAATAAAAATTTTATGTCAACAACACACTCTTAATGTCACATGGGACATCACTCGATCCATGATAGACCTGGAGAATGACACAGTGGAACTATCAAAAAAGGTAGAGGCCTCTGCACAGACTATAAAATTCTGTCCAAAGCCTTAGCTAACAGGCTGAAGGAGGTGATGGACCAGGTCATACATCAGGACCAAACCTACTGTGTATCCGGAAGGTCAATGGTAGACAATGTCTGCCTCATTCGAGATGTTTTGGACATCTCCAACTCGTTGAGCTCAGACACTGGTCCTATTTCCCTAGACCAGGAAAAAGCTTTCGGTCGTGTTGAACCCCAGTACCTCTGAAAAGTCATGGAGAGGCTTGGGTTCAGCACTGGCCTGATCGCTAGGATCAGAGCTCTGTACCAGGACATTGAGAGTGTACTGAAGTTCAATGGCGGACTGTGTGCGCCTT
Organism: Heterobranchus longifilis; assembly: GCA_028570985.1. Classification (NCBI taxonomy): domain Eukaryota; kingdom Metazoa; phylum Chordata; class Actinopteri; order Siluriformes; family Clariidae; genus Heterobranchus; species Heterobranchus longifilis. The sequence goes on along the minus strand of JAOVVB010000011.1, from coordinate 8,387,359 downwards.
TTAAAATGAATATGAAAAGGGTGTGCACTATCAGGGATGTTTCCCTTGAACCAATGCTACATAAAATATGCAACACCCTGAGTGGTTTTACTGTACCTAATAAAAGTATTGTTTTTTCTGCCTATAATGATGACGTTATTGTCTTTGTAAACAACCAGAGATAAACATGTTAAAACACATTACAGAAAACTTTGGGCGAATTTACTCTGCTAGGGTCAATTAGAAGAAAAGTGAAGCTCTAGCAGTCCTGGAAGAGGGATGGACTAAAGTACCTGGGTGTGTTCGTGGCAAAGAACTTTTTACCAGAAAAAAATTGGAAGGTATGGCAGAAAAAGAAGAAGGAAGGCTAGCCAAAAGGAAATGGCTGCTTCCACAAATTTCAAACAGAGTCAGGGTGTTAATCGCAAACAACTTTGCTGCCTCTACTTTGTGGCACCGTCTAGCTTGTATGGAACCTCCTGCCCAGCTACTGTCCTGCCTACAAAGAGAAATTGTTGATTTTTTTTGGGGACCGACTTCATTGGGTGCCACAAAGTATTATATTCTTGCAAAAAGAGGAGGGAGGACAGGGTCTGATCCATCTGGCAAGCAGGACTGTACCTTTCGATTACAGTTTACAGTTACAGAGCCGAAAGAACTGGTATGGCGGGAGGTGGCCAGCTGTATTTTAAAACAATCTAAGATTAGACGCAACAATATTTTTAACTGACCCTGTCTTCCTAAAATACAACAATTTACCTCCTTTTTATCAAGGGCTTTTTAATTCAATTCTATTCAATTCAATTTTATTTGTATAGCGCTTTTAGCAATTGTCATTGCCGCAAAGCAGCTTTACACAATTAAAAGAAT
>JAOVVB010000011.1:8366372-8376402 GCA_028570985.1 Heterobranchus longifilis | reverse complement strand
GATCTGGGTGGACGAGGGGAGGAGTGGACGAGGGGATGAGTGGACGAGGGGAGGAGTGGACGAGGGGAGGAGTGGACGAGGGGATGAGGGGAGGAGTGGATGAGAGGATGAGTGGACGAGGGGAGGAGTGGATGAGAGGATGAGTGGACGAGGGGATGAGTGGACGAGGGGAGGAGTGGACGAGGGGATGAGAGGAACACAGCTGTTCTCTCGTCTCTCTGTCTGACTCAGGTGTGTGAGCGTGTGTAGACACGCCTCTGGCATTTTATCAGTCCTTCATCTCGGAGACGGAGAAACTCGACACCTCCGGAGACGCAGAGTCTCTCCTCCTCCTCCCACGCCCCCCTTCCTCCTCCCCCTCTTCCTCCTCCGCTGTCTCGTTAGGATTTTACCCTATAAGGAAACAAACACACCAGAATTGTTTTTCCTGCTCACTTCCTCCATCCAGCTTCTCTCACTATTAAATATGTTGATGACCTTTGACACTGACATAAACGCACACTAAACATCCTAAAGCATTGGAAACTGATCCACCGGGCTGTGTGGATAGGGGTTTCCAGTGACAGCACCTGGGGGAACACTCACTCTCTTTAGGGAACATTTATTCGGGGTGAATCAAACATGGAAATGGTTCCGTAGGTCCTGAGAGACGCTAGATTAGTTTTTGCTGGTACGTACTGTTATTGAACACAATCACAGGCTTGTACTGGAGGAGAACCGATAACTTCTGATGATTCTGAACCAGAAAAGTGTACAAAAGCCATCAGATGGTGTGTGAGCAGTGGGCGGAGCCTCTGGGCCTTAACTCCTACCTGTCCTACTGATAGCCTTCTTCATTAAATCTTTTCCCTTTTAACAGGCAAAATTAACTTCTAATGCCCTGTTTAATAATTACAGCAAGAAATTCCCGCACGCGTCTGCTTTGTGCCCGGTGTAATGAATCATTCACACCCTCGGGCAGACACAACCGGAGGAAATAAACCACTTTTACTCAGAGATTAATCAGCACAGAGCGTCTCTTCTGCAGTGGATCACACCATATAGAGAATCTACTAAAGATCACATGAGGATTCAAAGCAGATCAATAAAATTTATGTTTTATTAAAACTAAAATGTTGTTATAAGAAGTCAGTTTGGAGTGAGATGGAGAAAAACTAATTATGAAATTAAAAAAACAGCTGGAGTGTTGAAATTGGTAAAAGAAAAATAAATCTACTTATTGTAAAATCACTGCAGGACTACAGGTACAGACATATCACTGCATTCCTGTCTATGTCTTGCACACACACACACACACACACACACACACATTCTCTTCACTTTCTCTGAGCTGATAGTAAACACTGATTGCAAAACACCAAAGGTCAGAATTTAAGTAAATACCTATGTACAGACAGGTTTATATACAATAGACACACACACACACACACACACAACTGAACAGTGAAATCTGTAGACTTAACAGTTTGCATAAGTGTGTGTCCTGCATCCTTTTTTGTGTCAATACTTTATTAAAAAAGGTGGTTTGATAAATCGCATAAACTCACTTAAATATCACAAACTCAACAACAAATGTGTACTTTATTGTTTTTCTCCACCACACTGTGTAAAGTGTATCACTTCTCATGTGGGCATTAAGCCCCACCCACTCCCTCAATGACATCACAAGACTGCAATGCTGATACACTGTACTGTACATGACAGTGTGTTTGTGTTTAGTTTATCAGACAAAACATCTGTTTCCTTCATAAACCTAAAAAAAACAACATGAACTGGAAAACACCCTAAAATATAAGTTATTTTTAGACCTGTTTTACAATTTAACATTAAAAAATTTAATTAAATAAAAAACTGGGATAAAATAAAATAAAAATATTGATAATACTGTTTTTTTTAATAACCCTGTTCATCTTTAGTATATTGTCATAAATATGTAAATTATTGTAAATTATGTATCATATTGCTTGGTGTACTACCCAAATTTTGGAAAAGTAGGGATTTTTTTTATTTTTATTTGAATAAAATGCCAACTAAAAGACTTTCAAATATTTCATACGCTCATTTCAAATTTGATGCCTGCTACAGGTCTAATAATAGTCGGTACGGACCTGTTTACCATCATGTAGCATCTCCTCTTCTTTTCAAAACAGTTTGGAGATGTCTGGGCATTGAGGTTCTGAGTTTCTGGAGTTTCTGGTCCCATTCTTGCCTGATATAGGTTTCAGCTGCTGAAGAGTTTATGGTTGTCTTTTACGCATTTTTTGTTTAATGACGCGCCAAATGTTCTCTATAGGTAATAGCTGCAGTATGAAGTTTTGCATTGTCCTGCTGAAATACACAAGGCCTTCCCTGAACCTTTCAGCATTCATATTACCTTCCAAAACATGCAAGCTGCCCATACTGTATGCACTCATGCCACACACACACACACACACACACCCCAAAAAAAAAAACAGGTGCTGACTTTGGAACTGAACTCTGATAATGCTGGAAGGTCTCCCTTGTCTCTAGCCCAGAGGACACAGTGTCAGTGATTTCCAATGAGAATGTCCAGTTTGAACTTTCTTCTATACCATGTTCACATATGGCTTCGTTTTGCATGCAAGAGCTTTAGATGGCATCTGCAGATGGCACAGCGGATTGTGTTTACCGACTGTGGTTTCTGGAAGTATTCCTGAGCCCATTTAGTAATGTCAGTGACACAATGATGCCGATGATGGATGCAGGTTCGTCTGAGGGGCCGAAGACCACGGGCATCCAACAAAGGTCTTCATCCTTGTCCCTTGTCCCACAGAGATGTCTCCAGTTTCTCTGAATCTTTTGATGATGTTACACACTGTAGACGATGAGATTTGCAAAGCCTTTGCAATTTGACATCAAGTACCGTTGTTTTTAAAGTATTACACATTCTTTTTATGCACTCTTTCACAGATTGGAGAGGCTCTGCACATCTTTACTTCTGAGCAAGCATCAAGTTTGAAATGAGCTCATTCGGTGGCTAAAAGTGTAACTTTTCTCAGTTTAAACATTTCTTATGTGAATAAAATATTGGTGCATGTGATTTCAAAGTCTTTAGTTTTTATTTTATTTTAAATTTGAAAACTTTTCTGGAATTCGTGTTGTAATTGCTTCAGATCTTTTTTCCATAATGAGTTATATCCAGCTCAGTACAGGCTCACATTTATTTCTCCCGATGTGAAGTTATATTTATATGATATATATTGATATGACGTCATATAGCAGGGGCTGATTTATGGTGGAGTTTGTGGAGTTTAGATCTTTCTGTAAAGCTGTGCGTTGTTAAAATCTGCCTCTGGATCCCAACCTGAATTCATTAACCCGCAGGTAAAGACAGCAGCCAATCAGATTCGCAGATCCACGGCAGAGGCGAGAACGAGTGGGCGTGGCCAGGTGTTATTAAGCCCCGCCCATGAGCGGTGAGGGAGACAGAGAGCAGAAGAGAGGAAGTGAAGTGGAGGGGAACTACTGCTACTGCTCTGAGTAACTTCAGCTCTTACACACACACACACACACACTTCGGAGAGAAGAGACTCTGAACACACACGTAGAGGTGAGCTTATAACACACACACACACACCTTTATAAAACTTTGCGTTAAATGTTAATCTTATCGTGTTTATTGATGAAAGTTGATGTAACTGTAAAGTTATAGTTATTTATAAGTAGCAGTGTGTCTCGTGTTAATCAGTTATTAAACACACACACACACACACACACACACACCTGAGATCACTGATGAGTGCGCGCGCCCGGCTGTTTAATTGCATGCGCCGTAAGGTGTGTGTGTGTGTGTGTGTGTGTTTAATATGAGGTAAAGCCTGTGGAGGTGTTCGGTGTTGTGTTCTGCGCATGCGCGCGTTTCTCCCCGTAATGAGGTGTTTGTGTAGTTTTGTCGCCGTTGTGTGTGTGTGTGTGTGTGTGTGTGTTGTGGCTCACCTGCGGTCTGTAATCAGCTCTCTTTAGACTGAGAGATGTGCAGTGGGCGGAGCTAACCCGCAGCGCGTGCAGACTGGTGTATGCTAATCAGATGACGTAACTATTTAAATATAAAATAACGTTTTATTATAATGATAGATATTCAGAAGTGGAGTAGGTTGGTGATGGACGGTCAAACAGGCGCGTGTGTGTGTGTGTGTGTGTGTGTGTGTGTGATTAATAACAAATTACAATATTGGAAGAATAAAACTAATATATGAGGTTCAGATGTAAAAACTAGAATTATAAAGTTAATAGAACAGTGTAAGTGTAAGATGCACAGAATAAACTAGACCAAGAATATGATGATGTTTCATAACCAGGTTCATGCAGTGACGTAAATCTGCACTAATCACTGTTCTGTGTTTAAAAGCTCATTTAAAGTCCCTGAGTGTGACAACGTGGAGAGGACACACCCCGAGAATGAGCTCCCTCAGGATACACATTCAACACACACACACACACACACACACACACACACACAGTGCGTGTCTGAACACGGCCATGCCTTAAAGTCAGACTTTTCCTCTTTCGCTCATTGGCAGTTTAACCCTGTGTGTCCTGTTCCGCTCGAACCCGGATCTCTCTGGACCGAACCCGTGTCCCGTCCTCACCTCATCATTTAAAGTAGCTTTGTTTAAAGAAATGTTTTCACTTCAACTGAAAAACAATATGAAAAAGTGAGTGTTTCCTACATCTCTTCCTGTTCCCTACACTGGAGAACCGCGCCCCCCGTGTAGTGTTCAGCTCTAATTGTTTCTCACACACACACACACACACTAACTAGCTGAAAGTAAAGCACTTGCAGAATGCTAATCCACCTTGTAGAACTTTGGCCAAGATGTTTATAAAATGCTAATCTTAGCATGCTACCCTTGCTAGCCTAGCTGTTAGGATCACATTTCTTAAGATGTCCGGCTAGTGTTTTGAGAGTCAAGTGCTAATCTTAGCATGCTAGTGGAGTTGGTTAATCAACCATTACTAGCTAGTCATGAAGTAGCATTATTGTTCTTGTTTATGATTTGGCTACATGCTAATGCTAACATGACTTTATACTGTTTTGTCCTGTGCTTTTTGTGATGAAGTTAAATCAGAGGAAGTTTGAAACAGTTATGTACACACACACACACACAAAGTGCAATCGTGTGGGACATCTGTTTAAATGAAGCAACTTCCTGTTTTTTATTTGACTTGTTGGTTACTCCTGTCACAAACGCTAATTCATTGTGTTCCTCTGTCACAATCGCTCACAAACACACTCTTGCGCGCGTGCGTGCGCGCACACACTGTTCCAGCACATTACCCATCATGCCTTGTGGTCAGATGTGTAATGAACACACACACCTCTAATCTTATTATTAGCCAACAGGCTAATTAGCAGTATCTTTTAGTTAGCAACTCTTGCGCATGAAACAGCAGAAAGGTTTCAAGCTTGTTATTGAGAAACGGTGAGGAAATAATTTATAAAAATACTTTAAGACTTGTGTTTATTATGTTTAATTTAAATTTATTTATAGAAATACTTTTTGTTGAACTTAAGTTTCTGGGACACGTCGGTAGTGTTTAGTGGAGATGAAAACACACACACGTGAACACGTCCCTTGCGAATGTTTATAATCTTAATTTTCTATGTAAAACTCTGCGGTGTGTGTGTTCGGGTGCGCTGTACAATTAGTAGGGTTTTGTTTGTATTTTTATTTTTATTTTTTCCCCTCTCCCCTCACTTTCTGTCTGGACTTGCTCTGGAATGTTCCACCTGAGAGTAAATACTTTACGGTCTCTCGCTCCTCTGTGTGTGTGTGTGTGTGTGTGTGTGCGCCGTTGCGAGTGTTGAGGCTGTGATGGGAACAGTATAGAATTTGGCTGACAGTTATGGTCGTGTCCCAAATCCCCTGTCCTGCAGCGTCTACATGCCACAGGGTTAAGGGTCACCCAGACGTGGTGCTGCACTGTGACACGTGATGTAACTTTGAGGCGTGGCCATGGTCCCTGTCCGTTATGTGTGGCACATACGTGTGTATTTAATCATGGCAAAACTCTGTACAGGTTAAACAGTTTCAAGATGGATTTGTTTAATGCTTTGTGAGCTTGCCTTTTAGCTTAGCTAGCTCATTGCTAATAGCGTGTAATAGCAGGAGGAGGATTGATTCAGGTTAGTCTGTGTGCCATGAAGGAGATAAAGCTTTATAAACCATGTTTGTTACTCGGTCTTAAGCTGAACATGTCTGAGACAGTAAACTCTTTAGTAGAAAACTGAATTAGCGTAACGTGGTGATCCGTGGACGAGACAGGACTGGAGTCAGCTTCAGTGTCGCATTCAGGAATAAACTCCTCACAGTCACGTGAGGACGTTTGCATTGTGCACCTCACCAGCACGTGGTTTAGGACGTAGCCGTGGCTAGCTTGTGAACGTTGGTGTCGTGAGAACAGAAGTAAGACTGAGCGATCCTGACTGTCTCGTTCTCTCCTGGTGTCTCCAGCCATCATGTCTGACGCAGAGCGCTTCCTGTATGGAGACCGCAGCGCCATCACCGACCCCCTGGCTCAGGCCGACTGGGCCTCCAAGAAGCTGGTGTGGGTTCCGTCCGAGAAGCTGGGGTACGAGTCGGGCTCGGTGAAGGAGGAGAAGGGAGATGAGTGCGTCGTGGAGCTCACCGACTCCGCCAAGAAGATCAAAGTGAACAAGGACGACATCCAGAAGATGAACCCGCCCAAATTCAACAAGGTGGAGGACATGGCCGAGCTCACCTGCCTGAACGAGGCCTCGGTGCTCCACAACCTCAAAGAGAGATACTACTCCGGCCTCATCTACGTAAATACACCACTCACACAAATGCCTACATACAGTGCATACACACACACGCACTTAAAGACTGAGTGTTGTTGAAGAGAGTGAGTAAGTGGTGGTGTGTGTGTGTGTGTGTAGACGTACTCGGGGCTGTTCTGTGTGGTCATCAACCCGTATAAAAACCTGCCCATCTACTCGGAGGACATCGTCAACATGTACAAGGGGAAGAAGAGACACGAGATGCCTCCGCACATCTACGCCATCACAGACACTGCGTACCGGAGCATGATGCAGGGTAAAGTACACACACACACACACACACTGCACAATCCCAAGTAACCAGCTGTTGGTCTCGCGCAGGACACCGACACACAGTTCCACATCAGTATCAGTTTATCGCCATGACAACGGCAAATTTATATTTACAGCATTCTGTGATGTCCCCTGTTTACAGTTTGCTTTGAGTTCATACAGACCTGAGTACAATGAACTTATTAGTAGTAAAAACATGTCTCTCTTGTTTGTCTCTCCTTCCTGTAGACCGTGAGGATCAGTCCATCCTGTGCACGTGAGCGGCGCTGCTTCTTGGATTTAATCATTTATTAAATGTTTAAATGGTTTAATGTGAACTGGCACAATATTAATGCATCATCAGCTTGTGTGTTTGTTTGTTTAATTTTGTCTTGTCCTTTTCTCAGAGGCGAGTCTGGAGCTGGAAAAACTGAAAACACAAAGAAAGTGATCCAGTATCTGGCGTACGTCGCCTCGTCCACCAAAACCAAAAAAGACCAAGTGAGTGCTGCTGCAGGAGTCACGTTTAGGTTCATCCTCTGTTTTCTTGTGTTCTGAGTTCATTCATTTTTTTTTTCCTCTCTCTCTCCAGAGCAGCGGCAGCAGTTTTTCACATGTAAGCTCCCCTTCTCTCGTCCATATTTCTAACCCTTCATCCTTCAGATCGTTTTTTTCAGTCATTTTATCTTGTCCACTAGGGGGAGCTGGAGAAGCAGCTGCTGCAGGCTAATCCCATCCTGGAGGCGTTCGGGAACGCCAAGACCGTGAAAAACGACAACTCGTCCCGCTTCGTAAGAGTCGCGCAACACTTTATTCTCAGTGAGGTCCGGGGATTAGCGTAAATGTTACTGGAAAAAAAAAAAAAAACCTGCAGATCAGCAGCTGGGTGAAGATTAGCTGTGTTTAGTGACATTCGATGGCAGTGTCATCACACACACAAACACGCACACACACACACACCACATTCCTAACCCCGGGTGTAGTATTGAGGCAGTACGGTGTACCCCTGAGTAGATTACTGTTCCTGCGCATCACAGTGACTGTGTTTAATGTTCTGTTGTTAGTCCCGTCTACTTTACAGCACAGTGTAGTGATTTCTTGTTCACACACCTCAGTTAGGAGGCTGGGCTCAGGGTGCAGGCTCAGCCAGGATACAGCGCCCCCTAGAGCAGAAAGGGTTTTGCTCAAGGGCTCAACAGTGGCAGTTTGGAGGTGATGGGTTTGAACTCCCGACCTTCTGATCAATAACCCAGAGCCCTAACTGTTTGACCCCAAACTGCCTCTACATTAAACACTCGTTTACACCCGGCACCACAGCGTTTATCTCACACCTGCGGTAGACTTGCTGAGGAAGTTCTTCGTGATTTGGAGCATCATGGGGAAGTGTCTCCGTCTGGCTCTGCGTCTCATGTGTTTATAACGCGTCTCTCCACAGGGGAAGTTCATCAGGATTAACTTTGATGTGAACGGCTACATCGTCGGAGCGAACATTGAGACCTGTATCCTCCTCACAGATACTCATTAACACTAGAAATGTGGAGAGGCTCACTCTCTCTCTCACTCTGTCTCTCTCTGTCTCCCTCTCATGCTGTTTGTATCCTTGACTTGTGAATCAGACCTGTTGGAGAAGTCGCGTGCTATCAGACAGGCTAAAGAAGAGCGCTCCTTCCACATCTTCTACTACCTGCTGTCAGGAGCTGGAGACAAACGCCGCTGTAACTCTCTCACTCATTTCTCTAATGCTTGTCTGTTCTTGAGCTTAGATCAGACGTCTGTAAATCTGTCTGCTTCAGTTTAACTCCTTTTGAACTTGTCCACCTTAGATTAGACACCGTTACACTCTGCCCACATTCAGGATATTAATCCGGTGCATTTGTGCCCAAGATTAGACCCTTGTAGGACATGCCTTAGATCGGACTCTTGTACTCCAGACCCACATTAGTCCAATGATCTGCTCCCTTTTTAATGACCCTTTGTTGTAGATTGGACCTGATTTTCTGTTTGCACGCATTACATCAGACGATTAACCGGCTGCTTTGACCCTCAGTAGACTGTAAGCTCACGCCAGGCCGCATCACACTCCTGGAGATTCTCAGGAGATCTAAAGAATTGTTCTTCAGGCATTTAATACATTTAATCTGTATTTCTTTAGTTCCTGTTCCAAGGGTGAACTTCATGAATCTGAGTGTGTGGAGTGTTTTTTTTTTTTTTTTCCCCTAGCGGAGTTGTGCCTGGAGGATTTTGGGAAGTATCTCTTCCTGTCCAACGGGAAGGTGACGATTGCAGGACAGCAGGACAAAGACCTTTACAGTGAGACTATGGACGCCTTCAGGATAATGAGCATCCCTGAGGACGAGCAGACAGGTATGTGTGTGTGTGTCCCACACATTTATTTGTATCTGATGTGCGAGTATGTGGAGGTGAAGCTGAGAGAGATGTGTAACTGTGTCTCTCTCTCTCTCTCTCTCAGGTATGCTGAAGGTGGTGTCTGCAGTTCTTCATTTGGGAAACGTCATGTTTAAGAAGGAGCGTAACTCTGACCAGGCCTCCATGCCGGATGACACGGGTAACACACGCGCGCGCACGCACACCTCCCTCTCCCACGGTTCATGTGTCGTTGCGTCAGATTACTGACCCACGTCTCCACTTTGTCTCTCAGCTGCACAGAAAGTCTGCCACCTGCTGGGCATGAACGTGACTGACTTTGTGCGTGCCATCCTCTCTCCGCGGATCAAAGTGGGCCGTGATTTCGTGCAGAAAGCGCAGACGCAGGAACAGGCGGAGTTCGCGGTGGAAGCTTTAGCCAAGGCCATGTATGAGCGTCTCTTCCGCTGGCTCGTGATTCGCATTAATAAAGCTCTGGACAAAACCAAACGCCAGGGGGCGTCGTTCATCGGCATCCTGGACATCGCTGGCTTTGAGATCTTTGAGGTAACGGTGTTCCTGTACCGCGCG
>JAOVVB010000011.1:8266081-8279108 GCA_028570985.1 Heterobranchus longifilis | reverse complement strand
ACCGATAACGACCCGTAATGGCGGCTCAACGGACATCCGTTCGCGCACGCGCACACACGCCGCCTCGGTCCCGCGCGATTTTAACTCAATAATCACCTGTACACACACACACACCTGCACGTGCTCCAACAATTGTTGGAGAAATTATTCTCTTTATAAATATATTTTATACCTCAGGGTCCCTGCAGCCCATTAAAGGTGAGTTTGATTGACATTTATAATTTCATTTATGCGTAATCTAAAATACTTACTCATACACAGTGTAACCTCGGCTCACGAACGGCTCACAGTACGAACAAATCGGTTCGTGACCAAAAAAATGACCTCATAAACTTTGTCCCTGTTCACGAACTCGACCCAGAACCCGCCATCCTGAGCCGCCGCTATCAGCTGGATAAAGGCACGAGTGCGTCGCCCAGCGTCAGATTTGTTCAGTCCGCGGTCGCCGATCGCGCACGTGATAAAGTGCACATGTGCAAAGTGGAGTGTCTAAGTCGTTGCTGAGAAGTCTTTATACATACTGTATACAGTAGGTCCCCTACATATGAACATTTGTGTTATGAAATTTCGAAGATACAAATTTCGAACATGTGCAGTGCGTCATCCCATCTTTATGCAATCCATCCCATAAAGGCAGCGGTGATTAGACGGTGAAAAAATGTCAGACACCGCTCGATCGTATAACGATTAATCGGCTCAATTCTAAAGAACAAGGACAAGATCATGTTAGTTTTATACTGTGTATAGCCAGTTGTGTTAGTCTCCTCGTCCCTAGACAATGTTTGTTGGACAAACGATCTGGACTTATGAATGAGCTCTTGGAACGGAACTCTTTCATATGTTCCTCTGGATTCTTTAGTTTTTTTAAATTGCCTGTAGTGTGTAAATGGATACAGTATGTGTGTGTGTGTAAGTAATTCAAGGTGTACCCCGAATTGTGCCCAATGAGCTCCCTGGGACAGCCCTAGTGACCCCCTATAGATAAAAAATGGATGTTACAGTAAAGCAGCAGGACAGCTGAAGTGTCGCTTGGCCAGAACGATCATAACATTGAGAGGTGATGAGTGGGTCACATGACCCAGCACTGGTTTCTGTTTGAGTAAGCAAATCCAAAAAAGTTATCAGTTTAATTTATAAAGTTACTAGTCATCATGGCAGTATTACCCAGATGATGTGTGTGACTTTCCCTCCAGAGCGAGGCCGGGAAACCTCCTGAGAGTTATTATATGCAACTGAAATTCTGGATCAAGTCTCAAACTTGTGATCAGTTTAAAGTAGAAGCGAAACAGACACACGATCTGCGGTCCCTGATAACAAACTCCTCAGACTTTTTACAAGCTGATAGGAGACAGGAAGTTGTTATCATGTTATAGATAGTGGACGAGGAAGAGGAGACCAGGGGTGCGTTCTGAACGGCTTGAAGTTCCCTGAGAAGAACACTGCGTATGTGTGACTGTCTGACTGAGGCAAGATGTGAACGCTGTAGGGAACGAGTGAACAACGGGTCTTCACTGTGCCAGAAGTGGGAATGAAAAATTTCCCATCAGTCATTGCGCATCGCTGGAGCATGCGAAGAAATAAAGCTTCTAAAAGGATTTATATATTTATTCTTATGAAGGACAACATCATATTAATAGGACACAATACAGTTCAGATTAAATTTTTCAATAAATCTTTGCAATGGCTAGTCATCTGTTTACGAGTTAGTAACCCAGTCCCAGTGTAAGGATCTATCCACTGACAGAAACGTGTAATTCGCTCTGGATAAGAGAGTCCGCCCCATGCCTAAATGTAAATATATATATTTTATAATGGTATCAGTTTTTATTTGAATAAATATTTAACATTTCATTTCCGTAGTGTGAAATCTCCACAGGGGAGGACGTGAGGTCTGTGCTGGCGGCGTCTCAGGGAGTTCTGAATGGTGGAATGGTGTTGAGGAAAGTTCCCTTACCTGACATTCCCTCCACACGGAGAAGGGAGCACACTTTAAAGTACACTGTGGAATGTAACACAGCCCATAGTTCACTACTCATACGTCACTATTCACTGCTTCATTTTCCCTATTCCCTTTATCTGTTCCTTAATCGCTGCAGATGGTAAATCCTTGATGGTGCACTCAGAAGGACCCAGAAGTGGGATTTCTGAAATCACCATTTGACCTGATGTTCACTGTACAATCTGGTAAAACACAGGGTCACCTCGATGTAAAGGTGTGTTTTGTTTTAGGTGTGTCTTCACATCCTCAGGCGGAAGCGTACGCTCCACAGTCCAGGCACAGCGCTAACTTAAAGAGACGCATTTAAAGTGTAGTTAGAACACCAGGTTAACAATGTTAATTTACACGTGTGTGTGGAGACTTCGCTACACACTGTAGGTTTAACCAACTCATATGTGTATGCTGATTCATCTAAAGTAAACACTACTATAAACTCATTAAAAGTTAAATTAAGCATTGAGTGTTGTACGTCTTATACCTCAGACTTTAGTCATGTTCCCAGGAAATGAAATACTTCACACTGAGCAGATCCACTTTATGAGAAAACATCAGCATGTACACACACATCTGTAAAAGGTTCGTTTCGGATGAAATGTAATCAGACTGGAGAAACACAGTGTGTGTAAACCCAGCTCCTGATTACAGATACGCTGTGAGACTGAGATGTTTATCCACTAGGAGGATCGCGCTCGCTATTAAACAGCACGAGGACACCAGTGAGCCGTCTGCTGCCGTGAGGACAAGATTATTGGAAGAACCTGTTTACTAGTAAATTAATTAATTAGCTGTTCATTCATTAATCCTGGTTATGATGCGTTTTTAATGATCACATTAATTAGCCGGCACTTCGCGGTGTGATGTCTGTCGTGTAAGACATGAAGGGAGCATGTTGGGTTGAAAAGAAATACAAAAGGGTAAAATATTTGTAAAAGGTTATATTAATATTAACATTAGTCTTTTAGATTTATATTTTAGTTTATAATTTGGAATTAGAGACTCGTCTGGGTCATCCTGCATAATCCTCCAGAGCATTACAGCTATTACAATAATATTATTAATAATAATGTAGTGTTGATGTAGCTGTGTGTGTGTGTGTGTGTGTGGAGTTACTTCTCACACAGTTGAACAATAGAGCCGTCCCTCGCTCCTGCAGCTGTACTGTGAACCTCCTGGAAGGAAAGAATTCATCACAGAACTGAAAGCGCATCAGTCTTTTCCATTAGCGCCCAAGCGAAGGTCACCGCGCATTCACTGAGACGCCACGGCGCTTCATTTGCATTTACTGTCGACTGGCGTACGGTCCGAGCGTCAGTTCCACGGTAATGAGTCACGGCTAAGCGAGGCTAAACGAAACGCCCGGTTTATGACAGCTGGACGTCTCCATATTCACTTTGCATGTCTTTGTGTCGGAGCTGTTTGCTTCACAAACACAGAGACAGTGCGGCTTAATGAGCGGCTCGGAGTCACGCAAATATCACACTGAGCTCACGTCATGGAATGTTCACTGTACACTCCACATAAACACCATCACGGAGGGCGGGGGCGTGTCTGACATCTCACAGAGTTTTATTCCACTGATTTATTGTGACAGACCGATCAGGAGGTTTGAAGCGAGCAGCTCGCGGCCTTTTCTTTAGCAAACACAAAAAGACCTCGGTAAAAAGTGGAAGTGCCCTTGTTGACGTGTTAAAGGATGTGCTCACTTCCTCTTGTGAAATGAGAGGATTTATTTGGCCGGCACACGGTTCCAGCTCTGTTTACACACAACGCACAAAAAAAAAAAATCCATTTTAATGCGATCGGTTATTCGATAAAATCTAAATATAAATCTATGCACCGAGCCTGGTGATTTAGAGTAAAGAACATGTGACACTAATTCTAATTAAATTGTTGTAAATATAGATTTTTTTTTGCCTAATAAATTACATTAAAGAACAACAACAAAAAAATTGTACATAAATTATAAACGAGAATAAATCAGCATTATATTTGTGTGAAATAGGCATTATTATAATTAATGAAATTTCATTTAAGATCAATAAAGTATCTATCTATATAGCTATATACTCTTGTTATTATTGTATGTTATACAACATTGTCTGTACATCATGCACATTACACATTTTTTCCTGTAAACTTATATACAAATAAACTTGTTGTTTAAAAAGTGTAAATACGTCGCGTTCTTCAGAACACTGCTAAGCCCTGAGTATTTTCACTATAAACACTGACAGAGGTGTGAGTCCTGTGATCAGAGGCGGAGTCACATGTTGCTATAGCGATACAGAACTGTAATATATGTTTGTTTATATCTTTATGTCATAATCTAGTACAGAAAGTGTCTACTTTCAAGTGTTTATTTAATAAAAACCCAAACTAACTAACAAAAGCGAGTTTAAGAATCAAACAGGAAGTGACACAAGAGCAGCGTGAACCGAACACACAAACATCAGGAAGTTAAAGAACCAAAATGAATCGAGGTGAACTTGGAAACAGGTGCGCTTACTAACCAGGCTGTAGTGGAGGCTGCTGGGAAACGCAGTCCAGAGTCGTGATGTATTCTGGGAAACACCAGTTCATCTCCGTAACTGGAGGTGAGGTGACAATGTACATCTGAATCGGTTAAACTGGTTAAACTGGACGTGGAGCGGAGATAACGAACCGATATCAGCTGAACGGATCAGATCTCGAAGATAAATGAATAATTTAATCAGATCCAGGAACAAAGAGAAGAGTTTAGAGTTGGACGTTGATCAGATTTTTTTTTAAAATTAAGAATGTTATATATTTGTCCTGCAGTGGTCTCAGTTCTCTAGTTTGTTTGCGTGTTTTGTTTAATTCCTTTCCATGGTTTGGTTAATTTGTGCAAAAACAATCTAGAAGGTAAATATCGTGGCCACTCTGGGGCGCCGTCGTTTCCTGAGATAAACCCGTTAGAGAAAACTGCGGTGTTATGTGACTCATGTTTTTATCTCTCATTTTTCAGATTTTTTTTTGCTCACAAAAAAAAATTGTGCTGAGTGAGTCAGAGGCGAATGTGTGAGATGGAAAAAGGACGAAACGTCGAACGGACCTGGACCGGATTATAAATAGTCCCCGTGTGTAAGTGCCTCTGTTACAGAAGGTTACAGATACGAGCATCAGCATCAGTGACATCATTAGAGTTCATTAGAGCTGTAATACAAAGTGTGTTTAGATGATGTCATTCACTCTTCACTTCCTGCTGGAGACTCGAGTGCAAGACTGAAGACTATTCAGGGAGGACAGGAAATCAGTTTAAAGCTCAGGAGGGTTAAATACAGCAGGTTGTGGTGACATGGACGTCAGATGGAGCTCCAGGTCTCAGAGTTACTGTAAGAAACCGCAGCTGTGCGGCGTGACTAACACTTACCTTACACTCCAGTGATGATGCTCGAAGTTAAACTTATAAAGAGATGTTTTTACACACACACACACGTCAGGTGCTTGGTCCAGGGCACTAACCCCCCGTCCATGAGAATCTCCTGGTCTTTTCCTTCTCTGTCCAGATCCCATTTCTAGCTGCCCCAAACAGGAAGTTCCCCGAGGAAGCAGGTGTCGCTCTATTGTTCCTGCTTCACAATCAGGCCGTGCACCGTACACACTGTCTGACCGCACACCTCACTACTGTTACAGTACACACACACACACACACACACTCCTTTACCTAAGTAGGTGACTACTTTAATAAACGTCCTGATTACATTCTTTACAATGAGCTTTTCTTCACCTGTCCCAGCTGTGATACGGCGCCCCCTGGAGCAGTCCACGGTAAAGCCCTAGCGATAGCGCCTTCTGATCCCCATCACACCATGAGGACACACTCACACTCACACTGATCGACATGGTACTCAGGAACCGGGAGCAAGTCTTTCACTCTGGAATTAATTCATTTAAACACACACACACTGTTCAATCTCTGTCATCCTACACCTCTCCCACACCTTATGTCTCTTAGAGAAGTGTCTCATGACACCGAGCGTCACCCGGGTCAGTCCACGATGAGACGAGGTTCTGTTCCCTCATCATATCTCTGTTCCCCTGTTCACCCGGAGAGCGGAGAGGACAAAAACACACAAAGACTGAGATCAAGACCCGTGTGTGTGTTTGTGTGTGGGTGTGTGTGTGATTGTGTGTGGGTGTGTATGTGTGTATTTATATATATACTACAGAAGATGTTTGCTTCACAAGTTCTTCATCAGCCGTGTGTGTGTGTGTGTGTGTGAAGAGCTGCTAAAGCTGCAGGATGTTAAAAACAAACAAAGTGCAGAAAGAGAAAAAGTGCTGCTGTTAAACAACAGGAAGTGTAAAGCCATAAACATGCGTTTTTTAAAAAACAATCTTGATTTTTTTTTATCTTTATACACTTCATGTTGTGTGTGAGTGTGTGTGTGTGTGCGCACGTGCGTGTGTATGGAAGTCATTTCTGATCAAATAAAGTCACACTTGTGGTTGTCTGTGGCTTTAACCCAAGTAGACTAAAAAAAGCAGACCAAAGAGCACGCACCAGCTTCTAATACACACTTATAAGCCACTGTGTGTGTGTGTGTGTGTGTGTGTGTGTGTACTCAGTGTATTTGATGAGATCAAATACAGGTCTTAGTTACACTTTGACTAAAACATGAAACTCAGCGGTGTTACCGTTATAGTCTCAGGTTTGGAGATGACACACACACACACACACACACTCGCACACACACACACACACAAGTTGTGTTTCTATATGTGATGATTTATCTATCAGTGTCAGAGCACATTTAATACACGAGTCATTTCTCAGTAATCACAGTCGTGCATTTTGCTTGTGCAGCACTTTCCATTAGTGCACACACACACACTCAAATACATACACACACAAACACACACTCAAATACATACACACACAAACACACAAACACAGTATGTAATGTACACTGTATATATAAACTGAAATCTGTATATTCTTATGTGGCCCTGCGTATCTGATTCTCACCCTGACTGTAACCCCTCTTGCCCCGCCTCCTGCCCCGCCTTTTGCCCCAGCAGCACACAATAAGCGCGCGTCCTGCCACTGCTGCTCGGAAATAATGACCCCCGAACAATAGATTATGGAAAAGCGCTTCCCCTTTTTTTCCTCATGAATGGGCCGCAGGTACAGTGAGGACGCGCAATATTTACAAACGCAGGTGAATACGAGCGCCAACTTCCTCTCTGGACAGGAAATGAGGAAGCGGGGCTTTTTCCTGTTGGCCTCCATTGATTGCAGTGGGAACTCCTCTGGAGGTGATTTGTTGCATTATGAAGTCGGATATTTGGCCTAATCAGCAAGGTCAGGCACATTAAACAGTTCAGGTCTCACACACACACACACACACCTCAGCCCCTGCTCTGTGGGACACTTTGGCACGCAGAGGGTTCTTTTAACCTCGTCTGTGCATTGTTTTCTCTAAAACCAGGTGTGTGTTAACTGTGTGCTGGTGTGTGTGTGTGTACCAATGTGTGTAATTGTATGTGTTAGTGTGTGTGTCTGTGTGTAGCACTATGTTTTATTGTGTGTTAGTGTGTGTGTGTGTGTATGTGTGTGTTAAACAACCTGAGAAGAACTTAGTAAAACACAACACGCATAAGAACTCGAACCTGGAGCACAGAGGATCCTCTTTAAGAGCTGTGAGGAGAGCTGGAGTTATAAAACACACACACACACACACAGCTGATAATAAACAGAGATTCCACTGAACCAGCCATCGACTGCGCCAGGTTTAAAGGGGATATTCATATCAGTGTGTGTGTGTGTGTGTGTGTTTATTACTGTTGATAAAGGAGATGAAAATGATCCGGCTGATAAGCAAAACCACACAAACAGGAAGATGTGTGAGAGGTAACATCAATACCTACATGAAGTGCAAATGTGTGTGTGTGTGTGTGTGTGTGAGAGAGAGAGAGTGAGAGTATGGAGTGTAATTTTGTGTTAAGGTATAAAATATTTGCTTGTGGCCTCATTAACACACACACACACACACACACACACATGAGGGAATAAATAAAAGAAAAACTTCCCTCATAGTTCAGCATTAGTAAATGTCAGAATGAGTCACAGGGGGAAAAAAGCAGAAGTTTTGTCCTGTGTGTGTGTGTGTGTGTGAGAGAGAGGGAGAGGGAACTTCTGTCTTATCCCCCGGTAGCCATAGTGTTCGTCCCTGCGCGGCTCGGCCGTAGACGAGTGCTGGAACACACACCCGGTCTGCGCATGGCACAGTGCAGTACGGTGATGGAGTCAGGAAACTGATCACACCTTTTTTTCACTTCCTGTCAGTGAAATTCAGAGAATTGCTGCAGCTGAGGTGACAAATGTGCACCACAAATATACATCACCACCACCACCACCAGACTGCCAAACCTTTTACTTTTTCATCTAATATGGAACACGCGCTAAGCTATATTAGCGTTCTAAGATCAGAGTACAATGCTAAACTCACTCGCGCGTACTTCATTTTGCCGCTCGCCTTCGGTGCGGCCGCCACCGTGAACACGCCGTGACCATCGAATTCCCTCTCTCTTTCTCTTCAGAAACACATAGAACTGACAATATATAATATAGAACTGATATATGAGTTAGCACTCACACACACTTGCGTAATCCGATTACGTCAAGCCTGTAGGAGTCAGATAATAATCAGATTTCTATTCCTGTCAGGACTAATCTCACACAATCTGTCATTTTAACTTTAATGTTTGCTTACTGAAATAAACTATGCCTGCGCTCGCACCGCTCTCCCACTCGGTTCCTGACAGATCACCTGACCACAGTTTGGATGAAGCAGGCAATCGGGGGGGGGGCACCATGTGACGCCACACAGTACCCCAGATGGGTTTTTTTTTTGTGCGTAGTGGATCCCATGCCAGGTGAGCGAGAAGACAAATTTTTTTCTTCACCTGCTCTCTGGGCCAGGACATCTCAAGTGCAGCTCCTCACTGCTTAACCTCAGCAACATATTAAAATATAGCGTTGTTCAAGCATGTTTTATCCGATAGATGAAAGTGACTCTGCCAAAACTTCTCAAGGTGGGGGATGGGGGGCTATACGCAGCACGAGAGACGGTGAGTTGGCAGAAGTGACTAAGCACCCGGGCAGCTCTCAGCACTCACTCCACCGCTCTAACTCCAAACTCGACAGCTCTGTTCTCTTACAAGCCACGCTTCCAGTCCTGCCCTGCTCTGTCTCAGCCATGATCTGTAGCACACCCTAGGAATCCTTCGAAGGCATCCTTTTTGTACCAATGCGTGGTTTTGACAGGGTTTTACCGCTGCCACCACCTTTCAGGATATTGAGCTGGTGCCAACGCCTCAATCTTACCTCTTTTCCGGTTCCGGGGGTAGTTCCCAATTTCCAACCAGTTCTTTGTTTTCAGACAGTTCTCAGACCGAGAGAACAATTCCATGGGGGCACCAACACTTTGCAGGGCTAGACCAAAGAACCGCTTACATAAGGGCCTGTGGGTGGGATTATCACAACCAACTAAAGGTTTGTGCCCGCATTTCATCTTAAAAAAAATGAACTCAATATGCAGCGGGCAGGTCAAATACTTTTAAGTAATGATAAACCAGGAGAACCGCTCACAAAGTCATGTTGAAATTCGCCATTGTTGTTGTGGTTGCTAGCATTTTTTTTTTTTTTTGCCACTAGCATTTCCACTAGCGCATGCATGGTTGCTAACATTGCTGGGAAAGTAGAGATGTACACAGACGTATACAGTGACGTAATGATGTGACTCTCTAGCCCATGGAAAAACAAAGCCAGTTTTTAGGAGGTTCGCTATTGAAACGGCTCCGACCCGCCACTAGCACCTGGTTCACTTTGGTGGAAAAGGGGTATCTGAGGACATCATGCCTTTGTGTGGCTTTGGAAGCATAATGGTGTGGCCTCTCATTTCCTGAGCCGTAGCCAACCCCTGGCCCAGTGCCCATACCAAGCTCAGCTTTAGCTCAAGTGTCACGCTCAGGTGCAGCTTTCAACTCGGTCACCACGTCAAGTGCCGGCCCAATGCTCACATCACTTTCAGTCACAACATCGTACCAGAAGCTTCAGTCGCAGATCCCATGCCAAGTCCTCTAGCCAGGTCTTCTGGGTGAGGTTGGGGTGGGGGCGGGACTTGGTTCATGGTTCTCCCTGAATGTAACCCTCTTATTTCCATCAGGACCTACTGCGTCACAGGTGCCGGAACTTTAGTCAATGCTGGTCCATTTTAGAAGTGAGGTTACATTATTTAGTGTGAGATGTAACACACACATATACACACACACTTATATATACATGCAGTTACAATGTCCTGATCTACAAGGTTCACACACACTGTAACAACAACAACTTTTTCTTTAGTACTCATGTAACAGGAACACTCAGAGACAAAAGGGTACTAAATGGAACATTTCTGCTGTGTATACAAATCTGCTACCTCTTTTAAATAAGTGTGATATTTATAATTATACTTATTTTTCCATCTCAGTATTCTCTGGCTGTGAGTCTTTCATTTCCTCTTTAAGGATTTGTGTGTGTGGGGGTTTTAAGGTCCCGTGTCTCTGAAGTTCTTCTCTTCTCGTCTATACCTGTACTGCGCACCTTTTACCTGCGAGTGTGGAGCTGATGTAGCTTTAAGAAAGTTTTCAGCTACTGTAAATCATTTTTAAGTGTATTGCTGCGGGGTAAAGGTGTGCTACGTGTAACTCCTCACCAGACACACACACACACACACACACACACCTGCGAGACTCCATTTATTCACCTTCAGTACCATAATTAAATAAAAATACATACACAATTTACAACATGTTTCGCCTGAACCACATCTGAAGGTGTACTGTTACAGTAGTACCGGTACTAATCAGTACTCTGTTTGCTAACATCCAGGGTACATCTTTATTTACAGATACACACTAAAGCTACACAAGTGTACACACTGTAGTGATGTGGAAAAGTACCGCATTTCTGTATGAGATTTAGGAAACAGTTGATGAGACTAAGAATTGCAAACGCATCTTACACACACACACACATTTTTACTGAACAGCGGCTCTGCAACAGAAAACGCACACACTTGTCGCCTGTGTGTGAATGTGTGTGATGTCGGTCTCCTACCTGCAGCTGTCACACACTCCCCATGTTCCTGCAGGTCAGAGATCAGAGGTCAGAGGTTCTTCACTTCATCTCCATCGAATAAATGGAAACATTTCTGTCAGGATGCAGCGGCAGCTTCATCTGCTTCAACCATACACACACGCTTATGTACACACACACACACACACACACACACACACATGCATACGCACACAGACACAAACACGCAGCTCTCAAACAGTGCTGAAACAGGAAGTGAGTTTAGGGAAGGTGCATGAGAGGACGCAGGGGAGGAGCCTCCACGCCCACGCAGCAGCGGAAGTTGTTCTTTGATGTTTTGTGTTGTTTTTATGAATTGGAGTGTGTTGTGGCATCCTGCATCTGAGGAAACGGGCACGCAAAGCAGGCTCTGTGTGTGTGTGTGTGTATATGTGTGTGTGTGGGTGTGTGTCAATTTGTATTGTTCTCTAGTGCTAAGATTTTCATGCACAGGCAACAATCAAAAAAATCTCTACTTTATTCCCAAACGTAAACATGAAAAATGGTGCGCTGTAAAAATCTCACAATGTATACATAATTCTGTTTGTGTGTGTGCGTGTGTGTGTGAGAGAGAGTGAGTGATTTTTAAGAGACTTGACTGACAGCAGTAACAGTGATGACAAGTGAATACTGTGAATACACACCGCCACTAGGGGGTGAACTTCTGCCAGGTGATGGGTGCAGTACAGTGTGTTAGTGCATGCAGGAGTGTGTAAGTGTGTGATACAGTGCGTAAGTGTGTAATGGAGTGTGTAACCATGTGCTGGAGTGTTTTAATGTGTTAGTGTGTGCTACAGTGTGTTTGTGTTCGAGTGTTCGCTGGAGAGTGTGAGTGTTTTGGCGTGTGTGAGTGTATGTTGGAATGTGTTAGTGTTGTAGTGCGTGTGTGTGTTTTGGAGTGTGTGAGTGTGTGCTAAGAGCATTATTTTGTGTATATACAGTCATGGCCAAAATTGTCGGCACCCCTGAAATTTTTCCAGAAAATCAAGTATTTCTCACAGAAAAGTGTTGCATTAACACATGTTTTGCTATACACATGTTTATTCCCTTTGTGTGTATTGGAACAAAACAAAAAAGGGAGGAAAAAAAGAAAAAACTCCTAAAATGAGCTGGACAAAATTATTGGCACCCTTTCAAAATTGTGGATAAATGAGATTGTTTCAAGCATGTGATGCTCCTTTAAACTCACCTGGGGCAAGTAACAGATGTGGGCAATTTAAAAATCACACCTGAAAGCAGATAAAAAGGAGAGAAGTTCACTTAGTCTTTGCATTGTGTGTCTGTGTGTGCTGTACTAAGCATGGACAACAGAAAGAGGAAAAGAGAACTGTGTGAGGACTTGAAAATATCAACAATCTCCAGAGATCTAGATTTGCCTTTGTCCACAGTGCGCAACATTATCAAGAAGTTTGAAACCAATCGCACTGTAGCTAATCTCCCTGGGTGTGGACGAAAGAGAAAAATTGATAAAAGGTTGCAACACAGGATAGTCCGGATGGTGGATAAGCAGCCCCAAACAAGTTCCAAAGAAATTCTAGCTGTCTTGCAAGCTCAGTGACATCAGTGTCAGCACGAGCTATCCATCGACATTTAAATGAAATGAAACGCTATGGCAGGAGACCCAGGAGGACCCCACTGCTGACACAGAGACATAAAAAGCAAGACTACAGTTTTGCTAAAAATGTACTTGAGTAAGCCAAAACCCTTCTGGGAAAATGTCTTGTGGACATATGGGACCAAGATAGAGCTTTTTGGTAAACATCATTCTACTGTTTACCGAAAATGGAATGAGGCCTACAAAGTAAAGAACACAGTACCTACAGTCAAATATGGTGGAGGTTCAAAGATGTTTTGGGGTTGTTTTGCTGCCTCTGGCACTG
>JAOVVB010000011.1:8227369-8239496 GCA_028570985.1 Heterobranchus longifilis | reverse complement strand
TTTATAGTTTTGAAATCCCCAGTATTGTTGTAGAATGTAGAAAATAAATCACTAAACAAAAACAAAGAAATTTGCAACTGACCCCAAACTTTTGAACGGTAATGTAGATTAGCCTAGCCTCCCTAGCATGCAGAGGAGCTAATACTCACAACACTCACTTGTATTTCATGTCAGTTGCTCCACTAATAGCATGGAGGTAAATAAGAAGCTGTTCCACACGGGGGCCCTGTCACCTCAGCCTGCTATCGATACGCGCCCGGTCCTGATACACACCCCGTCCTCTTCCACACTCTCATGTCCCTCAGGTCAATTTTACGCTCTGTAAATTTAATAGGAAAGTCACTAGCCCTGTAGTGCTGCTCCACTGAAGTGGTGTGAAAGCTCGTTAAACTCCAGCGACGACAATAAATCCTCTATCGCCCTCACTGACACGCTAACGACAGCGGGGACCTCACACCATTACTCATCACTACAGAGAGAGACGCCGTGTACTCTAACAGGGATAACTCTTGGGGTTTGAGTAATATTCCGTATGTCAGTGTAACGATTTGGGACGTAGCCGGGGCCTCAGGCTTGCGCTCGTGACTGGGAAAGCTTTGTTGTGGCTGCTAATTGCTTTTGCTGGCTAGTTAACACCACATGCTACTTCGGCCTGCCATTTAGCACGCGAGCGTGCGGTTTTGGGCCGTAGCCCACGATTGTGCGCGACTGGATGACGCTCTTTTGATGACATCATCTCGTGGCCGCTCGTCAGAATTATCCTCTGAACGGTAGCTGATGTAAACACATACACATACACACACACACACACACACAGGATTTCACGTTTCCCTTCCACCACGCTTTTTGGAAGTGTACCTGCAGGGACATTAGCAGCGGCGGGAGCGGGCGAGTTTTCCTCCTATCGTAACCGCGCCGTGCCAGTTTGGATTTCCCGTGACCAGACGCGGTGCCCCAGCGCTCATTTCCCGAAAGACGTTTACGCGGAACGCCAGGCGGATTTGAGCTTCAGGGTCTGCGTGCGTTTCTCCAAATACCACAGCAGGTGACGGCTGAGACGTGAATCGAGCCAGAGAAGAACCACTGCCCAAGAAAACAACGCTGAGATACACACACACACACACACACACACACACTGTCCACAACTAAAAAGAAAAGCGAGTGGAAACTGAGTCACCTTTTACCATCAGGCTTTAGTGTGGATTTCACTGTCACTCCCTTTACCCTTCCTGTTGAAGTGCGCACTACACAGCAGGGCTCAGATCCTGTTCCTAAAGCGCCCCGTGTCCACTCGCTTGGCCTCAGACCGCTCAGGCCGCTCCTCGTCACGCCGCACGAGATCCTGTACAGTGACCTCAGGGCTGTGTGTGTGTGTGTGTTTCAGATTATACCATGTGATTAAAAAACACCACTACGTCCTGCTCGCGTCATCAATCAGCGAGGTCTGGAGATCAGCTCACACAATGAAAATAAACACACACACACACACACACCCACACACACTCTTCACACAGATGACAGTGTCATAGCAGCTCTGAGACCTTTCTCTGTCTCTCTCTGTTTCTCTCTATCTGTCTGTCTATTCCTCTTTGCCTGTCTTTCATTTTCTCTCTGTATTTTTCTCTCTCTTGCTCTCTCTCTTGCTCTCTCTCTCTCTTTCTCAGTAATGGACCCTGACTAATCCTGGGCATCTGTAAGACTCATATAGGACGTGCTGCTCAGAGTTTAAGGCTTTGAGCTTCTGACCAGAAGGTTGTGAGTTCAAATCCCCACGCTGTTAAACTGCCATTCTTGGGTACTTGAGCAAACCCTTTAATCCTCAGCTGCTCGGTTTCATCCTGAACAGCATCCCGCTGAATGTTTCACTGACGGTTTGGTTTGTTAGGGACGACGTGCTTTGTGTTTCATGTTGAACTGCTGGTTTTTAGTATTTTCGAACGGAACATCAGGATTAATTCCATCTTGCGTTTGAGGAAGCTTATTTAACATGTCGAAGATGTAGATTAAGATCTACTGGTGTTTTAAATAGACAGTATAAACAGTCGAGGCGAGGACTCACCCTAAACTCATCAGCTGCGGCGGATACACTCATCACGCTGTCAGACGGCTAACTCAGCAGCGCGCGGTTCGGCCCGACTGACTAATTTGATGAGATAATATGTGTATATAAGGTTTCAGGGGCGTACGCCGTACACAAAGCGGCTCCGCTCGGCTCAGACGTCTCCGACGTTCGCGGGTTCCTTCGTTCCAGACGTGCCGCACCTGATCGGCACGTCGGCCCGTTTGTTTTACACGCGGCTGTGATGTGGCGACGGAGCCGAGCTGAATGACGGCCGAGGTGTTTTCAGATGGGATTGAGCTTTTGATCGGCTTCACTTAAACGTGTGAGCCAAGCTCACATTAAAGAAAAACACCAAGAGACGTGAGCGCTCACACACATACCGCCGTTCTGTGTGATTGGCCGGATGAGGTGTGTGATTGAATGGATTCATCCCGCCGTTCTGTACGGCTCTGACGTCGGCCCTGTCGCGGTTCCGCGGAGCACAGCACACGGATTTAGGAGGGGCGTGGACTGTGAGGAGCGAGGGCTGACCCCTCTGTAACGAGAGGGCAGTTCAGTCATTAAAGAGGCGCTAATGTGGGAAATTGGAGGCCGTTAACTAAAGGAAAAGCCAGATTAGTCCCCTGAGATTTCCTCCTTTATCTCCCTGCTCTCTCAGCAGGAGGGGAAGATGGAGAGATAAAGAGAGAGACACACACAGAGAGAGAGAGAGAGAGTTTAAAGAGATGTGAGGGTGGCTGAGGGTTACAAAGAGCCATGCTGAGAGCAGCAAGTGGACACGCTGACACACACTGTCGAGAAAAGATCCATCAACACGCTTCACCCGGTCTCACGCATGATAATGAGTTCACACTGTCAATTAGTCACCATGACAACGGCTTGATTAAATTATTTACATCAAGATAACTGTGTTTAAGTAAAATCACAAGCAGCATTGAGTTAATCGGGGTTAACCCTCCTCACTCTGTGTGTGTGTGTGTGTGTGTGTGGGTGCTGAGGGAAATTTTCTATCTACATTTCTAAAAACCTGTCTACCTGAGAAGAATTTCCTGTTTTATCTTCAGTGTCAGAAGGGGAGGGGGGTGTTAAGGAGACATGAGGGTGTGTGAGTGTTTCCACAGATCAGTGTTGAGAGCTGAAGTGGGTGTTTGATGTCAGGATAAAGCCGACACACTCGGCCGTGCGTGCTAACTCCAGTCCTGTGTCTTCACTCTTCGCCATAATCTGTATCTCTAGGTGTCCTTCTGATAAAAATCTGAATCAGCCGTAAATCACCAGCCGTGACCGTCATCACCGCAGGAAACCTCGGAGATATTCGTCTTAATAATGGTCATGTGATCAGTCGTGATCTGCGTGGAGAGGCAGTGCTGTGGAGGGTTAGGAGGTGACCTTCATTCTGAGATAAAGACACAGAGTAAAGGTTCGGGGTGTGGGTGTTTGGGGGTGGGGTGGGGTGGGGGGTGCACGTCCACCGGGCGAAGGTCTCGGCTGTTTTGCATTCCTGAGAGAAATAACGATAGGAGGCCAGGAGTGTGTTCCCAGACAAAATAATCCATCCATCTGCAAAAAAAAAAGATCTCCAGCACACACACACACACACACACACAAATGGCTAGTTTTGGTTTTATGAGATTATATTTTCTATTGCTAGACATTTTATTAAAACATAATTATAACATACTTAATCTCAATAGTAATCTTATAGAATAGTTTTTTTTATTTATTTATATTAATTATTTTTGAATTATATAAATTTTTTAAAATATTTTTATCTATTGGCAGATCATTTCAAGGAGATAAATCATGTGGCAATAAAACTGTTTTAATCTGAAAAGGAGTAAACATTTATCATTTATAATAATCTCATAATCATTAACATTCAATAACATTAAATAATGTGTGCCAAGATCTGACTACAGTACTGACCCTTTATGTTCTATTGTTTTATATCATTTCCTGTTTTTCTTTCAGATTGATCAGTTTTTACGATGTATTCATCTCTTATTCAGGTCGTTTTAGACAAATCTGCTCATTTAGTCCTTCAGTTTATATCAACATAATTAAAGTTTTATTTATCCTGTAAGATTTTTATCAGCAGGCAGTGTTTTACATCAACCATATTAACTACACACACACACACACACACACACGTACGTAAGGCCCTTTCACATCATTAATAACGGAGCTAATGAACTCTATACTAGTGCTAAACCTCACCCAAACCCTAAACCGTAAAACACCTGGAGTCGGTAATAAAAAGCTCCAGGTTGTGTTATAAAGCGCTTTAATGGTGTGGACCAGCCGATCACCTCACAGCTCTGTGTGTGTGTGTGTGTGTTTGTGTATTCAGAGAGACATCTCTATTTGACAAAGCGTACATTTGTCTCCAATTAAATGCAGGACGGTTCGCGTCAGGTCCGTACAGGTGTTTGTTCGGACGGAATCGAACCCCAGGGCATGCTGGGAGTCGGAGAGGCCCGCGGCGAGGCAGCGCCTCAAACGTGTCTCGTGTTAAGTGTGTATCAGCGTGGCGGTGAACCCGATCGTGTTTCTCTTCCACGTCCACGTCTCTGTGTCTGATCAAAGGTTCAGTTTCAGTCTGATTCCTTCCTTACGCTCTCGCTTTCATATTTTTATTTCTTTGTCTCAATCCAGAGGGAGAAAAAAAAAACAGGCAGATATTCCTTTCTTTAAACATCTGGTTCAGTTCTGCGCTGGATTTAGTGATGAACACACACGACTCGCTCGGTCAGAACTGACGCCTTTACACAAGACGTCAGAGCGAGAAGGCGAAACAGTTTACAGTCGTGAGCCAACGATTTTCTCTCAGGTTCTGAAATCCATGTAGAGGAAGCGTTTACCATCTGCAGTGTGATCAGACGGGATTATTAATAAAACTATTGTTATAGTTATAGAAATTATTAATAAAAACTCGTATAAAGCAGTTTGTAATATTACTGTTTATTCTTTATCATAATGAGACTTTAGTAATGAGTTAAACTAATCCGGGCGGTGTTACAGCGAGCGGACGGAGTGTTCTGATTGGTCAGCTTTCACTCCCTCTTTATCTGTCAGTAAATTAGCAGAGATGAGTCACGCTCAGGATTATTTCTTAGATCTGAAGGTTGGAAAGATTATTTGGCGAGTGTGTTCCTCCAGTCATATGTTTTAGTTCTGGTCTGGATTTACAGAACACACGACAGGCACCCTGGAGAACCAAAGCATTTCTGCTTTGTGTGTGTGTGTGTGTGTTTCTCCAAAGCAATTTTTCCTTGGCGTTGTCCATTACAATAAACCCAACACAGTTTGACGGCACAGAACAACACAGAACCAATTACAGCCCGAAAAAACACAAACAGTGGAAACAGGAAGCAGCTCCGGCCTCAGAGGTTCTGAACCCCGGAACGCAGCGCACGATTAAGACGCGACCGGCTAACGACGGGAGCGAGGGATCGGCCTCAGATCGCAGACGGAGTCGTCCGTTATTATAGGATTGTAAACGAGCGATGTTGATAGTTTTTCGCGAAAAACAGCAATTGAGCTGCAGGGATTATTTATTTATTTATGAAGAGAAACAGCATTCCACTGCGTGTGAATCACACACTCCACATCCGTGTGGTCCAACACACTCCACATGCGCTGCAAGGGAAGTGGTAGAGCTGTGTTTGCACAAACACACACAAACACACGCACAAACTCATACACGCGCACATACACACTGGCACATTTACAGTGTCATTGTGTTTGTGTGTTAAAACTGAGCTGAGATCAGCATCAGAGTTCTGCTCACAGACAGGATTTAATATTGCAACAGTGGCTAGGACTGCTCACACACTGCTCACACTCCTGCTTTAACTTCAGTCAGAACCAGAACTAGCTTGTTTCATGGCAAATACAAATAAATAAATAAATAAATGCAACAAAAAATAACAGTAATTGGTGTAAGAGGAATAAAACACTCGGGGACGTTCAGTGTGAATGAGTTTCCTACGGCAGCACGCTGCAGAGGTGCGCAGATGTTTGTACACAGTAAGGCAGTAAACCTAAAACACACACACACACACACACAGTATTTTCTGGTGTTATCTTCAGGGACTCCCACGCTAATCAGGTTACGAGCAGGGTCGCCCTGAGGATTAATGCTGAGCTCGCATTCTCACCGTGTTTATTTAAAAACCTCAGCACAGAGACCCCGAGTTACCCCGCGCTGTTACCCCGCGCTGTTACCCCGCGCTGTTACCTCACTGCCCCAGAGCTGTAACTCGTCCACTCTTCTGCACTCTGACTGTGTGTAGCCGGATCTCTCGCAGTGTGTGCCTTTGCCCTTGCTGTAGTCTGTGTGTGTGTGTGTGTGTGTGTGTGTGTGTGCTGACTGAGACTGTCACACTCACACTGCAGTGTCTGCTCTCTACACCGGCAGTGTGAACCCCAGGCTCCTGCTCCACACCGATCACACACACACACATTATATCTGCTGCACTGTTCTCTAGTACACATGAGAGCACCTTCATGATCAGAGTTACAGCAGCACTGGCCTGGTCAGTTATTTAAACATCACATGACTGTCTAGATTGTCTAGCGTTACTTTGTACTACCTACTGTATCCTCCCACATGTTTACAGATGTGTAGTTTAATGATTAATGAGCTTAGTGTCACTATAAACGAAATGGACTATTTGCAAGCTCCTGTGAAAGCACCAACATGCCTTTTTTTATTTTTATTTTTTTTTACTAAATCCTTACACCCATCTGTAAATTACTTATTTGCACAAATTAAACATTCGGTACTGTACTGTATATTGTGTAAAAGCTCCATCATGCCTCCAACAAACTCCCTGCATGTTTCTACACATTACTACTACCTCGCCGTCATTTAATCTGTGAAGTTTTGTACTTCCTGTGTAGAGTGTTCTTCCTACAACAAATGTACAGTGTTTTGTATAGATCTGTACTTTAAGAGCCGCAAACAGCCAGAAACAAATTTCTTGTGTGTGTCAAAATACTTGACGAATAAAACCTGATTCTGATATTCTGATGATTTCTGAGCTCCCCAGCAGGAAACCTAATGACGTATTACATTGTCATTTTTATTGTAAGTACTTTATGACATCATTCATCAAAAACACAACACTAAGACAGTGTTTTTGAAAGTGAGATTTACTTTTGTTGAATAAACGATCCCAACAAGATGTTCCAAATTCAACGTCAAATCAACAGAATATCAACCTTCCAACAACGTGACCTGGGTTCAAATTCAGATTAGGACACGGAGATGTGGAAGATGGTTTAGTTGTAGGAAAAAAAATTTGTCTTAAACCGGCAATGTGTTAATTGAGTAAAGCTGGACTTTTAAGAATCAGACTAGCGCACCCAGATAAAGAGTATCCCAGGATAGTGAGTCCTGTGTGTGTACTTAATTCGGACACAGGAATGGACTGAGGTGCTTTGCCCGCGCTCCACAGTTCCCAGTGCATGCAGGCTCAATGTGTACAAAAAGTACAGCGTGTAGTGCGAATGAAATGTACATTTGTCCATGTCTTTCACATGCTACCAGTTAACTTAGCCACTAACTAACTGTTTATTGTTTTGATCTGTGACATAACAGGTCACCTGGGAATACAGTACTAACTAACAGAAAGGGGCATATCGCCACCTGGTGTGATGGAGCTGCACATACTGTGGTCAATATATTGACTCTCCTGCTGTCTGTGTGTGTGTGTGTGTGTGTGTGTGTGTGTATCCTGGGACAGTGACAGGAGGCCAGTGAAATAGCTGAGAGTGTGAGTATTTCAGGGACATGTTTAAGTTGGGAGATAAAAATATATGTTTTTTTTAATTTATCTTTTTTTATATTGTTATATAAATGCAGTGTTGTGTTGAGATTGTTCATTCAGAATCCCATCATCCTATGGTCAGGATTAGTTCAAAGTAACTCTAACCTTCAGATACATCCTGGTTTGATCCCCGAGTGATGCTGTAACCTCTCGCAGCCGGAGGTTTAGAGAGAGCTGATTGGCCGAGCTCTCTCGGGGGGAGGGATGAGAGGTACTACGTGCTCCCACATTAATGACGGTTCTACAGCCAATCAGGGGCGTCTGTGAGCTCACGCAAGCGGAAGGAGCGGATAGGGCCGTCCTCCGAGTGTGTTACTTCGTCCCCAACGGTGCGTGAGCGAGCAGGTCGAAAAGATGCAGTCGGCTGGCGTCGCGTGGTTCACATAGTATTCGGCCCTCCTGACTGAGTGGTAGTAGTAGCCTTAATGTGGGAGCCCCCTAGTGACGGGGGAGGAATTGGACACGACTAAATTAGGGAGAAAATCTGGAAAAAAAAAAAAGTTTCCTCAGTAATGTTTCCTCAGTAACCTGTACATTTGGTGGCTTTACCCCACCGGTCCCAACACACACACACACACACACACACACACACACTCAGTAAAAGTGTGTGAGAGCTGACGGTGGGAATAAACTCTATTATAGGAAAAAAGCGCCAATACACAGCCCTGCCCCTTCATTGCACCGTTTCATCTCCATGGCAACTCAAACGGAAAAAGATCAAAGTATTTCTTTCATAGAATTATTATTATTTTTATTATTATTATTTTTATTTTGTACATCTATCAGTCACAGCAAACATTTACACTACATGAGAGAACAGCTAATTACACATTCTTCAGCAACCTACACCAATTAGTCATCTCACAGCGGTGTCGCCTTACACACACACACACACACACACACACATTTCTTTCAGGCTTGGATGTGCTGAGCCAAGCAGGAGAGAAAGACACAACTCATCTGGTTTAGACTTTAAAATCCAGGCGACTCATCACACACACACACACACACACACACACACACACACACATTGCTTCCTGCTCTATCTCTGTTGAATATCTGTGAGTGTGTTTAGGTTTGTAGTTGATGTGTTTGAACACATGCGTGTCTCCTGTGTTCAGTGCGGTTTAGACGTACCCTTATAGTGATCTGTGTACAAGGTCTTTGATTTTGTGTGTGTGTGTGTGTGTGTAAGGTTAGTGTGTCATGTCTAGATGTAACAAAAAACAAGCTTTGTGTTTCCGACCATTGAAAGGCAAACACCCTGAAACCTGCAAGCCCACCACAGGACAGGTGTGTGTGTGTGTGTGTGTGTGTGTGTGTGTGTGTATTTTGGACAGGAGCTTTTCACAGCTATCTTTATTGTGAGGAAAGAGTACAACGTTGAAACAGCTGTGATTCTTTTCTGACTGTGTGTGTGTGTGTGTGTGTGAGGATTCCAGGTGTCACTATGGGTGAACAGAAGCATCTCTGGCATTACAAAAGTCTTATTGGTGGCTTAAGATACCGAGGTTAGCTCCATGTGAGGGGAAGTGGGAGGTCACTGCAGATGTTAAAGTAACACTTTGTGTGTGTGTGTGTGTGTGTGTGAGATTAGAAGTCTAGTGAGGTTCACTGTGTTGGCTTAGGAGTTCATGTATTACTCTATTTATTGAGTCAGATGATTTAGATGTGTGTGTATTTTCTTTCTTCTTAAGAACTTCTTTAATGGAAAATTTAATCATATGTTCATCATAAAACATTGACTATTAAATATTTTTATATAAATATCCCCTTACACACAGCCACAGGACTATATCTTCCTTACACACACACACACACAAATCTCAGAATGAAAGAGGTTAATATGCACTGCTTTGTACTAATACAGTGAATCCTTGGATTGTGAGTAACGCGGTTTGTGAGTGTTTCGCAAGACGAGCAAAGATTTTTAATAAATTTTGACTTGGAAAATGAGCTTGGTTTATGAGTACCGAGTATCATGTATCATGGATGCGCTTTTGTTTTGAGCACACGTGATCACAAATGAGCCAACGGTTTCTCTCTCTCTTGCACTGCGGAATTGTGGGTAATCGTCTTTCCTGCTGGGTCTTAGTGCTCGTCTCTCACTGGTATAATCAACATCCGTGCGCACGTGTACTGTTTACTACAACACTGTGACTACGTGTGTGTGTGTGTGTAAAACATATTTTATTTTGTGTCTGTGTGTGTGTGTGTGTACAGCGCGCGTGTAAAGCAAAAGCAAGTCTCATTAGAGAGGATAAAGATCCATTTTCTCTCTCTGTATCAGCTGCTCTTTGTGTCTGTGTGCACGCGCATCATTGGACACAGACACACACAGACCCCTCCTACTTTCGCCTTTACAGACACACACACACACATACACACACAGCGCCTGCGCACACAAACGGAAACACTTATCTGTCTGGATTTGTTTTTACTTTTTTTTAAGTTAAAGTGCAGGTTAATTTGTTTTATTTTTACTTTATATTTTGTATGAATTTTTTTATGTATTAATTTTTTTGGGCTGTGGAACGAATAATTTGAA
The DNA here is from genome assembly GCA_028570985.1 of Heterobranchus longifilis. Lineage (NCBI taxonomy): Eukaryota > Metazoa > Chordata > Actinopteri > Siluriformes > Clariidae > Heterobranchus > Heterobranchus longifilis. The sequence continues at coordinate 8,229,052 of JAOVVB010000011.1, read as the reverse complement.
TTTCCATTATTTCTTATGGGAAAATTCGATTTGGTTTACGAGTGTTTTGCAATACGAGCCCGCTTCCGGAACGAATTATGCTCATAATCCAAGGTTCCACTGTAAATGGAATCAATTATTATGAATCAAATTAAAGTGAATCATCCTGAATGTCGAGGTTACAGTCTGCACTGAATCATTTCCTAAAGACTCAGAATTGAAGTGGATTGCGGCAAGAAAACTGAATCACTTATTTAAAATCAAACTAAAATGAATCATTTTTAAACCCAGTGAATCATTTCCTAAAGATTCATAGCTGAAGTGAGGGAGAGAGAAAGAACTGAACAATTTATGAAGAATCAGATTGAAATGAATCATTCTTGACATTAAGGCTTTATGATTCATTATGAATGAGATTCACAACACTGCCTGAGGAGTCTGAGCCAAATCGAGTCACTGAGTGATTCACACACCTGACTGTGAAATAGAGAGAGATTTCTGAGAATAATGGACTTAAGGAGAAGCGAGAGAGAGAGAGACAGAGAGAGAGAGAGAACCTGCTGAAGACGAGTGTGTAGAGTTTGCCTTTTACAGCGTGGAGGAGCTCAGAGTTCAGGAAATTTTGGCAGAGGCAGAAGGTGCACCTGTTACAGGTACACATGCAGCGCAGACGCAGGTGCCTGCAACACACACACACACACACACACACACATGAATGAAATGCTTTCTCCATGACCAGTTAGTATAAACTCTCAGAATAGCAGAATGTACAGGTCAGAGTGTGTGTGTGTGTGTGTGTGTGTGTATGTGTGTGTGCGCGCACTGACGGGTACGTAGCCACGGTAGCGAGTTTGACAAAGACGTCTCGGGTGGGCGTGGCCGCCGTGTTGGCGCTGTACGCCAGCGGAGGAGGGACCAGGTGTGTTCTGCAGAACTCCAGAGGCGTGACGTCGTGCTGCTGCTTCTCCTCCTGCAGGTCCGACTTCATCGCCACCATCAGACACGGCAGCTTAGAGTCCGCCAGACACTGCTACACACACACACACACACACACACACACGTCTTGTGTCATTAGATCTCATTGTAAATTTCTCATTAAAAACCTCTCTGCATGTTTGAGTGTCAATCTTTCTATCTCTGTGTTTAACCGCTTGTCTCATCTCTGTCTGTCTATCTGTCTTTTCAGTCCTCTGTCTCTCTCTCTCTCTCTCTCTCTCTCTCTGGCGGTTTAGATATGCACACCAGACAGATGGTGAAAGAAAACAGATAGATAACTGCCGTGTAATACGTCTATCTGTTCATCAGCTTTCTGTCTGTCTGTTTTTTTTGTTTTTTTTTTATCTTTCTAACCGTCTGTCCTCTCCATCCAGGCACACAAACAGAAAACATGTCCCTGGTCGATTTTATTTAAAATAAAATATAGATAAATAAAAGATAGATAAAGAAACAGACAGACAAACAGGTGACAAGATGGAGAGACAAAGCGAGGTAGACCGTCAGGCAGATAAATAAAGAAACGGACCGACAGACCGACAGACGGACAGACGGATCACAAGACTAGCATTTTTCTATCTGACTGTCTGTCCTGTTTGCTGTCACTTTTTCCGTCCTCTAGGTCTGTCTTTCTATATTGTCACCTGTCTGTCTGTCTGTCCATCTGTCTGTCTCGACCGTCCATCCTGCCGCACAAACAGTAAACACGTC
>JAOVVB010000011.1:8185216-8200261 GCA_028570985.1 Heterobranchus longifilis | reverse complement strand
CTGGAGCAGGTGTGTGTGTGTGTGTGTGTGTGTGTGTGTGTGTGTGGGTAAGGGAAAGGTGTAGAGAAATAGGGCATGTATTAATTTGTCTTTAGCGCAGGGACACATGGTGAGGTGGAATGCATGGAGAAAACTCTAATAGACAAAACATATTGTGTAGCAAGATCGGTGACTCACAGCCCTCACACACACACACACACACACACACACACACCGATGCCTTGAAAAGCAACAGGGCAATTTCTTTCTCATTTGTGTTTCAACTTTAAAAAAGGAAAAAATCTAAAATAGAATGAGTCAAAATTTGTGTCATTAATGCTATGTTTATTATGGTCACCTACTGATACGATACAATAAGATATGATCACGATACCTCGATGACGAATACATTAAAATTGCAATTTTTATAAGTATTGAGATTTTATAAATATCCCAAATCAGTATTACATTTTAACCCGATTTTGTTAGAATTTTAAACCATTAATGAGTAATTAAATGTAACTCGTTTGTTATATCATTAATTTTCTCACTAAAGAACAAATCAAAGCATTTAAACTCTACAAACTAACTTCACATACAAGAGTTTAAGATTTAACTGAGCAGCGTGTATCTCTGTCCTCCTCCATAATTATTATCTCTAAACAAACTCATAAATAAATCCCTCGGACCTGGCGGGGTGAGACGGTGTGAATGTTCACCTGTAGGATTATAAAGAAACGCTGATGTTTTACCTCCTCAAACTCCTCCAAAGTCACCAAACTCAACGCGATCACGAAAGAGAGAAGCTCGTACAATGTAAAGTCTAAATCTCTCCAAACACACATTACTGCACTAAATCAACTTAAGACATCAGTGGCTCAGCTGCTCGGAGATCAGTAGATCAGTGTGTGTGTGATGTAGTGACATCAGTGTGTGTTCCGTCTCCAGAGAGAGAGAGCCGTGAGACTGGAGACTCTATCACACACCTCGCCTCACCTTCCCTTTCATCTCTCGTCTCTATCGCTGAATAAACAGTATTACACAGATATCTACAGATCAGTATCAGGCAGTTCAAACTTCTGAAGGCTCCAAATCACACACACACACACACACACACACACACACACAGTTCTTCTCTACTTCCTCCTCTTCACCTGCATTTTCTCCCATTTTGTTTTATTATTGTTGTTAGTTTATTGTTAAGTTAAATTACTTTGTGCTCAGTTACAGTTTTTTTCCTGTAAAAGGCTTCGTATGAGACACTTCATAAACGTCTCTGTAAACAGTTTATCTGTGAGGGTTGTGTGTAAAATGCACCTCCACACACCGGCCGCTCTGTCTGTTTGCTGTTTGCTTTGATTTGTTTCCTCACTATAACAACAGCTGGAAAAAAAGTAAACAAACCTTTAGTGTGTGTGTAAAGATCATAAAACACGCGGACATCACATTGATCGCAGAGCCGCGCTCGCTATACCGTATCACCAGACGAGTAAAGAAGTGATGAGATTTAAAAAATGACATGAATCTCATTGTTTTGTTTCTTTACTCTCTGTCTGATTCACTTCCTGTATCTTTAAATCACGATCCGACTGCAGCTGATCCCGAGGTCTCGGAGCGGGGGTTTAGGTCCGATACCGCTGTGTTCAAACCTGCTGCAAAGGCAAAGAGGAGTTTAATTCAGACGGATTCTTGTTTGGAAAGAAATAACAATGCTGTATGAGAGTGAGGATCTGTTGGACACTTGACGTCTCTGTCTGTATTTCCTGTAACGCTGATCCAGTGAAGCTGCACCTGATGTTAAGACGTAGAGACACCTCTCCACTCTCCGCTCTTAAAGCTGTTAAAATGAAAACAGTGAAGTTCAGGCCTGAGAAGAGGCGACGCGGCCGAGGTTGGAAAAGCTCCAGCTCTCGGTTTACATCGCGCTCTCCAGCGGGAGTCCGGGGCTGCGGCTATAATCAAATTACACGCTTTATTTGCAGCAATTTGTTTCTCAATCAGTCTCATTGTGCGTGGAGAAAGCCCTCCCCCCGCGCTCCTGTTCACGCCTCGCCGTCACAGACCTCAGATCAGCACACAATGCTCACACACACACACACACACACACACCCGGGGTCCGATCTCATCCCCTTTACGCTTGGCTCTTCACTCTTCCATGGCTGTCCACAGAAGAGAAGTGATGTGAGACAGGAGAGGTGGAGACAGACGCACTTTCTTCTCCTCCACTCTCCGCGCTGTGAAGATCATACTGTATTATTCTGTAAATGAAATAAAGCTGCGTGTAATGACGTGACGATCACAGAACCTGTGTGTGTGTGTGAATGTAATTCTCTGTACATACTTCTGAAAGCCTGCTGAAATCTTAAATAATGGGGTTTGATAGATTATCTAAAGGCGTCAGGAATCTTGGCCGCGTTCTCCGAGTGTGTGCTGAATCACACGGCCTCATTCTCGCTCTCTCATTCCTCTCGTGTCAAACAAGCGCTACGTCCATGATTTAACACCCCTCTCTCTCCCTCTCCCTCTCTCTCTCTCTCTCTCTATGTCTCTCTTTCTATTTTTTTCCTCTTCCTCGTTCTGCCTCGCTGCCAGCGGGACTTGACTCAATCCCAAAAGCTCTTCAGCCTTTCCTTTCGTTCAAAAGGAGGCGAGAAAAACATCCATCAAGGCAACACCTCCTTGTGTGAGCTGGAGCTAACCCCACTTCCCCTAACTCGAGAGGCAGCACAATCGCTACATTTGTCCAGTCGGCGGGGGACTCGGAGCGTTTCAATGGGAATCTCCGGGCGCTCTTTGCATCCCAGCGGGCCCGGCTAGTGAGAAATTGAGGGCTATCAAAGGAAAGTATCACGACGCCATTAAACAGGGTTATGGGAAAACAAAAGCCGCTCTCTCTCGCTAACGTCCATTGAGATGGAAATGAGGCTGCCACGATACGTGCGCTCTTCACTTTCACTCAGTTTGTCGTTTCGTCACATTTCCATCGTCCCACAGTCACGTCTCTGCCGAACAGTTGCGTTTTCTTTTTCTTTGTTTTTTTTTTTTTTTTGGATACTCCCGCCTCCCACGTTTGACCACTACACTAGAACTATGTCTCTTTTCTGTTTGAGATTTTTTTCTCACCCCGCCGTTGTCCGGGCAACTTCCTTTCAGTCCGGGAGAAAAGGGTCTCGAAAAAAGTGAAAAGCAGGCGCGGAGTGAGGGTCGGCCCAAAACAATGAAGTTTGTTCATATTCAGGCGAGCTGAAAGGACTCTTCACACCCCCCCCCCCACCCACCACCACCCTTCCTCCGCCTACGTACCACCCCCAACCACCACCATCATCATCATCATCACCATCATCACCACAGCCACCAACACTGCTCCACCTGCTTCCTAAAACTGAGAGCGTGTCCATGTGTGGGCTGGACACAGAAACGTCCCATTCAGTGCTGGAAATAGTTTCTTAAGGTTTTTTGGACATTTTTCTCTCTCTCTCTCTTCTTCATTATCTTAATCAGCATCATTTCTCCAAACGCCAGAGATATCCATCACACAAGTCCCTCGTGCAATTTATTTCTATTTATTTTTGGACACCAAAAGGCTTCTTTAACGCTTCACAGGTCACCCAATATCCCCCCTCCCCCGCCCCCCGCTGACCTCCCATTGTGCCCCGCGACCCCTCCCCACGCACGCCAACACCTCCCTGGGTGCTGAACCAATAAACGCCAAAAGTTCAGATGGACCCCGGGGTCGGGGGAGGAAGGGCCGAAGGGGTCGAGTAGACGCCAGGGGCGAGTTGACAAGGTCCCATGGTGGCACTTTGACAGCACAGAATGGGGTCGGGGACGGGGAGAAATTAGCATGGCGCTAAAAAAAGAAAGAAAGCGCTGGGTGGCTTGAATGGTGCTAAAGGTCTCCCATCAGAGCAAGGGAGGGACCAGACATGCAGAGAGCAGGACCTTTTGTCTGTTGCTTTTCTAAAAAAAAAAAAAGGAAAGAAGAAGAAGAAGGAGAAGAAAGAGAAGCATCTATTAGAGTCACACAACGTGACGAGGGCAGATGGGTTCGAGCGTGAAGCATGGGCTGGCAGATAGATGGGCTGTTTAGAGGAGTGTCACACTCTGTCTTTTCTTTTCGTCTTTTATTTCTACAGTAGAATGCATTCTAACTCTCCTCTCTGTCTCTCTGTCTCTTTCTCCCTCTGTCTCTCTCTGTGTCTCTCTGTCTCTCTCTGTGTGTCTCTCTCTCCTGAGTGCAGACTGTGATTCCTACTGCAAGGCGTCCAAAGGGAAGCTGAAGATCAACATGAAAAAGTACTGCAAGAAAGATTATGGTGAGTCATAACACACACACACACACACACTCTACATCTATATTCCTGCGGATCCCTAGGGTGCGCTCATTGTAGTGATGGCTTACTCAGGGCTTTCAAGAAGAAAGTCAAAGGGATGAAACAGAAGGAAAGGCCATCAGCGCGGGGCTTAGGGGACGGACCCGGCGCTGACGGACAGCTCAGCAGGTATTTAAGCCCAAAGCGGATCAAGTCAAGGGAAGTGTGACGGACAGAAGGGAGCAGGGCGCTAAGGGGAGATCCTCCTTAAGGGAAGAGCAGCATTCCTAAAGCCAGCAGGCATTCTCTCTTCTCTCTGAATGGAGCAGATGTGCGTCTCCCTCCGTCCCTCCCAGCTCGCACCGTTTCATCAGTCAAGCGAGACGCAGAGGAACTTAAAGAGCTTAGCAGCACTAATGACAGCCAGCTTGTTGATTCATTTGGACAGACACCCTTGACACAAGTTTTTTTCTTTTTTTTTTTTTTAAAGGATAAAATCTTTATCCAAACCCCCCAAGGAGTGTTTATTTAATAACACACAATAAAGTGGCAGCTCATATTGTCTGGCCGTGTTCTGTGTATCCACATCGATCCAGTTCATTTCAAAAACACATTGGAAAAGGAGGAATATGATCAATAATAATAATTTTAAAAAAAATAAAAAATTAAACAGCACAAACAGTATAACATCCAGAGCCTGTAAAGATTCATTGTTAGTCTCTTCAGGGTCTGAATGCATTAATGGTGCTCAGGTGTTAAATAAACCAATAGGAAAGTGTATCAGTGCAACACGGGCCAAAGTGTTAGTGTGAAGAAAATCACTAGGAAAGAAGAAAGAAGAATAAGCAGCACACAGTCGCTTCACATACAAACCATGATGAATATGAAGAAAAGTTCTGAAACGTCATCACAGGAAAATAATAAAGCGTGTCTGAACAGCTGCCATTACTGAACAGCGTTTCCATGAAGGGGTGTGTGAGGTAACGACAGTAACACACTGATGATCTGGTGACGGCGCCACCTGTCAGGGCTGAGATATATTAGTGACATCCAGAACATCATTAAGGAACGTGGTACGTGTCAAAGTAACATCCACATGAACACAAGGAGAGTCCTGACCAGGAGCAAGAGACCAGACCACCAGACCAGATTCAGAGACACTCTGTCCCAGTCGTCTAGACGTCACGATTTCACCTCAGATCCTCACACTTGGACATTTTTCCTGCTTCCAGCACATCGACTCTGACCGCTCACTTACTGCCTAATATAAATACCGGCGTTTTTCCCGCCGCCCCACTGCGGCTCGTCCAATTTCCTACACACCTATTAAACCTAATCCAGTTTTCCCTCGGCTCCGGCGCCGTCAGGGGTCTTTGTGCGCTAACAGACACGGCCGCGCCCAGCGCCCCGCTTCAGGGTGAGGTTTCCTCTGGAAAGAGTCAGAGAGGAGCTGATGTGCAGAGCTCCAGTCGAGTCTCAGCTGCGTCTCAGCTGCGTCCACTCTGTCAACACCACAGCACAGCCACGAGCCGCACACACACACACACACACACACACGTGTTGATGAAGGTTTGCAGTTGTCTGTCTCTATGTAACATTTATAGTTAAACAAGGTTTTAAGGTTAAAAGAAGGTCTGGAGAGAAATAAATAAACACTGTGATTACTTAAATATAATAACTTATTACTTATATATAAAATATTACTTGTATATAACCTATATTACTTTTATATAATAAAATTTTTATATGTAATAACTTATATTTCTGAAGAAAAAAAAGAACAAAAATAGGTTATTGTAATGACTTATGAAATTTGAAATGATTTATTTCCAAGTAGATAAAAAGAACTGACATAAAACCTCTTTTTGAAAGACAAAAAGAAAAGAGAAAATTATTTTCATTATTTTTACATTACATTATTTAAATTATTTATTTAAACATGCAAAAAAGGAAAGCTACACCTATAAGTGATTTATTATAATTATACTGAGCTGAGGGACAACATGAAAAATACTTTTACATAATTAATGATAATTTTGTATGTAATTATAATATTCGATTATAAATACTTTCATGTTCATTACAATCTGTTAGAAATTTATCATAAATTTTTAACTTATTATCCCTCTCTGTGATTGGAGGATTTTTGTCTGAAACTTAGTCAAGAATGCAACAAATGCGCGCGCGCACACACACACACACACACACACACACACACACACACACACAGTACTACAAGCTGTATAATCATAAATGTAAGTAATATATCATGAGGTAGCCATTAGAGTCTTTGAAGTCAGTGGAGGATGAAGAGCGCCACCATGAGGCCTTCAGGAGAAACACAGCTGCTGAGAAACCAGATCAAACTGACTTACCAAATGTGTGTGTGTGTGTGTGTGTGTATTACACTCTTAGTGTTTCAGTGCAGCATCACCTGAGAGCGTCTCCAGGCTTAATTACGGCTCTTCAGCAGGATCTCGCGTCGTCACTGAAACACACTCAGAGTGTACAGAGATGGTGGACTAGAGCTGGTGTGCAATAAAACACAGTTTATTTCTCTGCAGAAAAAAATGACAAGACACAAAGCAAACCTTCAACACACGTGACTATTTTTTATAGTTAGTTATTAGTCATTATTACTTCTCCTAAGATCTGCAATGAGAACATGCAATCATCGTGTTAGGTCATTCTTTACTTGTTTTATTTATTTATTTTTATTTATCTGTTAACTGAATCAGCAGCAGTTAGAGATGTGGAGGCTGGTGTAAGTGTAAGTAGACAAAAAATATCAATATCAGTTGAATCACACTGAATTTGAATTGAATCACATCAAACTTTGGTTGTCACTAAAAACCAATTTCAAGCATTAGAGACTTTCATTTGTTCATTTGTTCATTTGACAGATGATTGGAGTCGCATGGCCTGAGTGGAGCCTTAGAATAAAGGCGCGTTAAAATTCACTTATACCAGCGCTGTTATTTCAGCCAAAGTGAAAATATGAACTAATCCCAGTAAAAATTCACTTTATCTTTTCTAATTAATATCTATTGGTGCAGGTGTTTGTTTACATTGAGACAGTAGCGCATTAGTAGATTATTTTACAGTAGATTATTAAATCCCACACATAACTGTTCATAACATCACTTTAACACTCTCAGTTCAGGTATTATACACGCCCTCACCTCGGACTGCTGCAGATGCGTTTGCTCTAACGACCCGTGTTTTATCCGATAGTGGCGTTGCACCGCGGTTTACAAACATCTGAGACAAACTGGTTTTAAACTTACATTTATGGCACAGGTTTAACTTCAGACAGATACCTACACCTACAAAGTTTCACTCAGTTCTGTCGACATACAGACAGACAGAAATATTTCTGAGACGGGTTTCTGGTCCTCCAGTGTATGAAACAAGATATCACTGAAAGAGCGGGTTCTGATCCGATGTACAGACAAAACCTTTAATTTATTTAAATAGATGTCGCCGAAAAGGTTTATTTTAAAAGAAGAGCGAAATCCTCGACTTTACACACAGTGTGTTACGGTGCTGATGGTCACATGATGTTTAAACACTTTGGGCAGCAGCAGTGAGAACATCAGTCACGTTTGTTCTTTGTGAAAGCATTAGAGTGAAAGTGTGTGTTGAGATTTTCCTGGCTGAAGTCCTACAGCAGTGTCTTGACTAAGTGTGTGTGTGTGTGTGTATGTGTGTGTGCGCGCTCTCTCCTGCAGCTGTCCAGGTGCACATCCTGAAGTCGGACAAGGCGGGCGAGTGGTGGAAGTTCACGGTGAACATCGTGTCGGTGTACAAGCAGAACGAGAGCCGCATCCGCCGAGGAGACCAGCTGCTGTGGGTGCGAGCCAAGGACGTGGCCTGCAAGTGTCCCAAAATGAAGACGGGCAAGAAATACCTGCTGCTGGGGAACAACGAGGACGCGCCGGGGCAGAGCGGCATGGTGGCGGATAAGGGCAGTCTGGTCATCCAGTGGAGGGACACGTGGGCACGGAGACTGCGCAAGTTCCAGCAGAGAGAGAAAAAAGGCAAATGTAAGAAGCCTTAAAGAGAACTGATGATGGAGAAGCTCAGAGACACACAGAGAGAGAGAGACAGAGAGAGACGCAAGACGAGCTGAACTCAAACACAAACACAGATCTGACACAATGCAGAGAGAGAGAGAGCGCGAGTGTGAACCCAGCCGCGTGAAACAGAGAACCAGGAAGTGCGCGGCTGACATGAAGGAGCACCGCACCGCTTCGTCTTCACCTCCTCCTGCAGCGCTCACTCGCTCCGTGTGGACGTGCAGCGCGTCTCTGTTAAACCTCCTCACTCTCCTCACTTCAGTTTACAGACTCACACACACACACACACACACACACACACACACTCTTCCCATTATCACCACGTCTGGAGAGGTTTGTTATCAGCTCCTCCAGCAGCACTGGTTCTCCTGTTCGTCTCCGAAGGACGGCCGTGTTTACGGTGTGTGTGTGTGTGTGTGTTTAATCCTGCGTGCAGTACGTACAGTAAATCCCTTTCAGTTCATAAACTTGCTCTATTAACACTTCATGTGCAGTTAATCTCATTAATACGCACAACACAGCGGTGTTCTATTGTGTTTACATGGGAATGCATGTGTACCATGCCTCACACACTCACACACACACACACACACTTACACACACACACGTTTCCTGCTACACAACAGGTTCAGATTCTGAAATAACTGAGAAGTTCATGTTTATTAATGAAGCTCGTTATTAATTCTGAGTGAACACGAGCGCAAAAAAAAAAGAGACAATGTTCTATTGTGGTGTGAAATTTTCATCTCTCTCTCTCACACACACACACACACACACACACACACACACACATGCCACCGTATCCATTCTCCATCACTCAGAAATCATTTTAAAACCTTTGTCCCTCTGTGCAATTCAAAATGTCTGACCCTTGTTGGTCACATGACTAGCAGCTCTGCATTTCATTGGCTAAAGAGCACTCGAGTGTTTCATCTGTAACGCGGATAAAATGTAGAAATAAATCTCATCAGCGTGTGGTGTGAAGGTTCGAGCAGAAACCCTGCGGCGGGCAGAACGCGAGAGATGTTCCTCACCGACCTTAATCTCACACACACACACACACACTTAGAACTGATGAGTCCAGTTTCAGTTAACTAGATTAAATTGACACAGAATAATTTTCAGTTCATAAATTAAATATTTGACATTTTTAGGATTATAAATCACAGTCAGTTTTACGCCTGAGGTTTTGCTCCGTTTCCTCTTGAGTTTCTTCTTGAGTCAGAATCACTAAACACATTATAAACAGAAAATCATATTTTTTTAAAATTTATTAGTGAAGTTATTGAATTTTATCACTTTACTTTTTTTTGCTTCATATTTTCAGAATTTAAGCTTTGAAATGAATTATTTCGTTTTAAAATGGTTGTTTCGACCCTGACACCAATTTCTCATTAAACATTTCCAGGTTTTTCAGATTGTAACACATGACTGATAAATGTTTATTTCCGTTCGTTATGACAGGATGTTGTGTAGCTCTGAAACCTGATCATTTCCTCCTGCGCTCCCGAATCGGCCCGACTGACGGATCAACACTTCTGTTTTATTACATCACTGTTAAAATATCACACCGCGTACAGCAGCGCGCACTCAGGAGGGAGATTAGCCGCGTAAAAACCTCACACACACACACACGCGCGGCTCATGTTCAGAGACGATAATGATTTTAATGAATTTAATAAATCAATCGGCCTGAAATGAAACTTCATTTAAATGATTTACAGAATAATCTCCACTGCAGCGCTCTGTACTGTCTTATTGGGTAGGAGAATAAACGTGTGTGTGTGTGTGTGTGTGTTTTAAATAAGACCACAGTATTAATGGAACAGTAACTCAGTGATTGTTGTTTTTGTGTGATTCAGTTATTTGGACGTAATGATGTAATAATTTAACAGTGTCGTGCTGCAGTGTGTAGAAACTGCGTCGCTCTGATCTGCTGTTCAGACGTTTCAGAGTTTCAGAGTGAGACTTTCAGGTCGCTGTGTATCGATGTGAAACTGTAAAATTCCCCTTTTATTCCGAGCTCAAATTGTTGATCACATGACCAGCGTCTCTGCCTTTGATTGGTTAAATGAGGAAGTGTTTCTTTTTAACTCTGTTTCATTTGACCTTTATGAATAATAAAATCATAAAGTTCCATAAAAATGTTCACATGTAACCCAGAATAAGAACAAATTATTCCTTTATTTTTATTATTCTCATTTTGTGTATTTATTGTTTAATTTCTCTTTAATTCATGCTTTTACTAAACAGCTAAGTTAAATATTAATCTAGGCAAATAGTTTATTATTATTATTATTATTATTATTATTATTATAAGATTACTATAAACCAAACTGAAGCTTTACATTTAAAAAAATCTTAAGCATTTATTTCTTTTTAAAAAGGGTAAATGTTAACAAAGTGAGAAATTTTAAATGAATAAAAGCTGGAAAATCTCATCATAAATAATATTGCATAATTTTTTTTATAATTCCACGTTTTCACCTCTTTATAAATAAAAAATCAGAACACGTTAATATAAAAAATTCACAAACAAACAGTCTGATGAACAAGCTCAGATATTAGGCCACGCCCCCGAGTCTCTGTGCCGAGAAATTTCACCTGATATTGAATTACTTTATCCTGAATCTCTCTCTCTCTCTCTCTCTCTCTCACACACACACACACACACACATTGTTATATTTATCAGTGTAAATAAGCACGAGCTGGTGATCAGAATAAAAACACGATGTCGTCGTCACAGACGTTTTTTATTCGATCTGTTCCAGAAATTACGTTTTACATTTTTTACAACACAAACATTTCCCATGATGTAAAATTTATTTTGTTGTTGTTGTTGTTGTGTGTTATATTTTACGGCTGCCGTATTTGTCAGAAATAAAACACTGCTTCTTTTCTTTCTTCCTTCGTTACGTTCAGTCTGACTGATCTGTTCTGCTGATCTGATATTTATCGACTCGACTCGCTCTGGAGTTCATATAAAAGTTTCTCCAAATTAAATTTTGTATTTTTAAACTGGGTTATTTGTTTTTTGACTCTGGTGTGTTTGTTTAATGACTGAGCAGCAGCGTGTGACCAAACCAACCAACAAACCAATCGATAAAATCATCCTGATTTGAATGAAATCGAATAGAAACATGCGTGAGGTTAACATGTGAATTATTGTCTTTTATTGTCTGATGTAAATTAAATGAAATAAAACAGTGAGGTCTTCAGCACCGGGCCGAACCAGAACCTCAGGTACTGCAGGGTCGCAGAACCAGAACCACACAACTCCTGCTCTAGTCACTCATTTATAATAATAATAATTATTGTTATCATATTTTTTAATAAAATAATTGAATACTAATTCTCTAACACCTTGACAGTAAGACTGTAACAATTCTATAACAGCTTTATAATAATTCTGTAATAACTCGATAATAACAGCAAAACAATGAGCTCGATGATAATTCTATAATTTTAAAATTGTGATGAAATAATTCCATAACTCCTTTCATTACTCTATAATAACTCTACAGTAAGATTATAGCTGTACAATAATAATTCTGTAATGATCTGATAACAGCTTTACACTAACACTGAATTATTATACTATATAATATATTGTCTATATATCTGTGATCTTGCTGTAATAATTCTACAATAACTCTGTTATAACTTCATAATAACCCTATGATCAAGTTGTAACAGCACAGTAATAACTCAATAATTCCAGTAATCCTGTGATTATAACTTTAGTACAACTTAATTCTATAATCACTCTATAATCACTCTAATAATTCTAGAGCTGCACTATGATAGTTCTCAATAATTATTTACAATAATTGTTTTATAAATAATCTCATAATTCAGAAATTATTGTATAATTCTATAACTACAATAATTATCTTTGTATTCAGTAATAACTTTAGACTAATACATTTCTACAGCAATGCTGCTTTGATCCTTTCTGTAACGGTGTAACGACTGATGTAATAATTCCGTTAATAATAATAATAATAATAAACCATAATTGTCCTGTAAATCCTGTAACAGCAGTGAAATAATTCTGTTCTAATTCTATACCAACATCAGGAACAGCTGTATTAATGAGTCTAATAATTCTACACCAGTGTGACATAAACTGTATGATATAAACGTAAATCTAAATCTGTAACAATTCAATAATAACAACAACACTACGACAATTCTACAGTAATTCAGTCAGAATCCCATAATAATCTGCGCTGCTCTAACAATCCTGAGCTCTGATTAGTGACACGCAGTCGCTTTCCTCATCATTCTGTGCTGTGATTATTATAACACACACATACACACACACACACGAGACACACACACACACACACGAGACACACGATAGTGCTACAGCAATTTTATAATTCTATAATAACTAAAAAAACACACACACACAAAGGCAGATTGGTAAATCTTTATTAGAAATTTTATATTTATCAATGCTTACAATAAGGAGATGATCTAAAACACTGCGTGTGTGTGTGTGTGTGTGTGTGTTTCGCAGCTGTGTGTGTCCTTCATCACTTCATGTCGGCCATGCAGCAACAACCACGATGGCGATCAGCAGCAACACGATCACCACCATCATACCTGTCACACACACACATACGCACACACACACGCACACACACACACACACACACACATACACACACGCACATACACACACGCACATACGCACGCACGCACACGCACGCACACGCACATACACACACACACACACACACACACACACACACACACACACACACACACATACACATACACACACACACATACACATACACAGATGTTAATGTGTGAACAGAGGAGTAAAACACGCAGCAAGAATAAAACTGAAAAGAGCGTCGGAAACACATCTGTGTCTCATTTACTGTCACTCTGAGTGTACAGCTGTTACACACACACACACACACACAGGAAATAGTTGTGAGATGAATGTAGGATGTCAGAGTTCTGATTTAGTGTGGATCTGTGGAACTGCAGCGAATCCCAACAGCAACAACTCAGAAATAATAATAATAATAATAATTTAGCATAAATTTAATTCAGTTTTATTTGTATATAACACTTTTTACAGAATGCTGATTGTTGCAAAGCAGCTTTAAATAATCAAAAGAACATTTTTAGAAATTAAATGAAAGAATTAGTGAAATGTGTAAAAGAATCAAAATGATCAGATTGTTCGATATTATTCATTATTAAAGTTAATTACTATATTTATTTATGTATTTATTTATTAATTATATTAGGCATTTTTACAATAATACTTTAAATAGTTTTAAATTGTGTGTTCAACAATAAAACTTCATTCAAATTATAACGAAAATAATAGACTTAACAAAATATTAATAATTACGAATAATAAAGACCATATTTATATCTCAAATAATATCTTTAATAATTATTGTATTAAATTTATCTTTATTTATAAATTATCTTTAATAAATATTGTATATCGATGTGATATTAACAAATGTTACACTGAACGTCAGAAGCGTCTTTAATCAATTCTTGCGCTGATATCTGATCACACACACACACACACACACACACACACACACACACACACACAGACTGACCGCAGGAGGCTGACTTGGTCTCCACCAGTTGGACTCGGCGCGTCTCGTTACGGATGCGGCTGTCCGTCGTGTCCACCAGCTGTGTGATGTCATCGATGATCTCTGAGTCGAAGGAAAATAACAATCAGATGCAGAAATCTGATCATGTTTACACACAACACACACACACACACACACACACACACACACACACACACTGCTGCTGAACACTGATTGGTCAGGTGTTGATTAATTCTCTGTAACAGCAGCTCAGGTTTATATTATGCGATCGTTTCCATAGCGACAGTTTACAGATGCGACACACAGCAAAGGGGGCGTGTCCTAACTGTGTTCATAAAGAGGCTTTATGTCTCTCTCTCACACACACACGGTCTATATTTCACTGTTTACTATTTAAGCATGAGCCTTTCAGTTAACTGTGTGTGTGTGTGTGTGTGTGTTAAACAAAAGCATTGATGATCTTATTGGTTACTTTTATCCTCCATTGCAATGTGTATAGAGTGTATTGTGTATTGTGTGTGTGTGTGTGTGTGTGCACAGCTGTTTTGTTTAAACCCACAATACTATAACACACCTTACACACACAAACTATGTTTGTGCTTAGTGTGTGTTTAGTGTGTGTGTGTCAGAGCTTTTTGTCCTTCACTCTTTGATCTTTTCTGTAATGATGTAAGTGATAAAAACTCTCAGCGCGCACACACACACACACACACACACACACACACACACGTGTGCGCGAGAGAGTAAAGCGACTCTCATCCTGAGATGTGCTGAGCTGACAGATCGGTGTTAGCATTAGCATTAGCATCAACGTGGATAATCCTGAATTTCTCACGTGAAGCTGAAACCCGTCTGAACGTCTCACACACCGACATGCAGGTGTTATTAAGCGCAGTAGTGTGTGTGTGTGTGTGTGTTTCCACAGTAACACCTACAGGGGTGCACTTACTTTTGGTCCATCCCGCTCCTCAGCTGTGATCTGACGCTGTATTGCGTGCCTGACCTGTAAGCTGTTACTATGGAAACGGGAAGCTATCAGAAGGCGGGGCTTAGCATAATGCTGAGCTCTG
>JAOVVB010000011.1:8126930-8139562 GCA_028570985.1 Heterobranchus longifilis | reverse complement strand
CTCGGCCAATCAGCTCTCTCTGTGTCTCCGGCTGTGAGAGGTAAACAGCATCACCCAGGGTTCGAACCTGCGACTCCTTATTGATTTTTTTAAGCTGCAAGTTAGTAATTGAATAATTTAGCATGCCACTGTACTGTATGTGCGTGCTTACTTATTACACTGCATACAATATAGGAAGAAAAAACACGCAATCTGAGTGGGCGATTAACAATAACTATTATTGTCTTGTAGATCTATTAACAATTAAAAAGCATGAGGTGTCAGTCATTAACACAATAAAATGGAAAACAAGCGAATAAAATACTTTGAGTTGTTCTGCTATAGGGGAAAATTTGTGAGATACGAAGCCAAATAAGCAACTTAAAGTGGATTAGTTTTCTTTCATCACACAGCCTTGCCAAAAACTACATTGTTTCTTTTTTTTAATAAATGAGTGTTTATGGTTTTTACCCCATTATATTTACATTTAATGTTGTGGAATATCTACAAGGCAAGCTAATTTCTGTTATCACTTATGTTATAGTGGCGATTAAGAACGTTCCCGGCTCCCTCGTATAAAGTTATAAACGCAAAAAAACAATCTTTATCTCTCTCCTGTACATGGTCATATATATACTGTAGTATATATACAGACTACGAAATGATGTAAAGAATATATATAAATTTGACATTTCATAGTATATATATATATATATATATATATATACTGTATATATAGTACACAGACTCCTTTCATAAATGTTACATACATGTACATTTGCTTAAACTGCTTCACATTTTCTAATATCCACTTTTTTTTTTATTGTGAAGCATCTGTTGTCCAAGTTCCTGGGAATGGAAGTAGTTTCTACAACAAAAAAAAAACATACTTAAAAAAGTTCATTTCTCTAGCCCTGTTATTGAAATTACAGCAGGAACTACTGTCAGAGCTGCTGTTATAGGAAATAAATCCACACCTTCAGATTCAAGAGTACAACACCACTGTGATTTAAATACAAACGATAAAGAGACAAAGGTCATTAAAAGACAATTAGGCGTTAAGTGCTGTAATACAGCCAAGATGAAACAACATGTAGTGCATGCAGTACAATACAGCAGAGAAGAAATAAAAATAGTGCACACAATGCAATAAAGTCCAACACTTCAATGGAGCCACAGTGTGCAGCTGCAGGGGTGTGAAATATTCCCAAGATTAACTGCTCGTGATATGACCTGTATGTCACCGGTAAGCCAAAATAAGTTAATCCCTGACTCATTAAGAAGAGATACAAAATGTTGGGGTTATGACTTCTTTTAAAATGTACCGTGTTTTATTTTAAGTGCCCCACCATGGAGTAACAACTTTGCCACTTAAAGCACAGTATTTTTATTCTTTTTTATGGTCATGTTTTATGCCTAGCACAATCATATCATATATATTTAATAACCAAAGCCTTATTAGCATTCACATGTACACAAAACACAACAATGCTAATTGCACTCTCATTAAAAATACATTTACACCTGAGATTTTTAAGCAAAGCAGATTTCGGGCATTTATGCTTTTTTACCTGTTTAAACCCTCCATGTTGGCATTCAGTAATAGTAATTCATCATTTTTGTTGATGGTGTACCGAGTGTTCTTTTTTCAGGCAAATTGGTGCTTAACCAAGACAAAATGAATAAAATAACTGATAAGTATTTGTTCATTGTGCTGCGAATGTAAAAATGCACTAACCCCAAAACTTTTTAATTTTACATTTTCATCCAATAAAGACAACATATTTAACATTAATTTCATTCACAGAATGGTTTCTGTGGTTATTTTAATCAGGGCCCAAATGCTGCATATTTTATTTTTAATAAAAATCACTTCTGTCTTAATGTGTGTGTGTGTGTGTGTGTGTGTATACAGTGGAACCTCGGATTGCGAGTAACGCGGCTGGCAAGCGTTCCGCAAGACGAGAAAGATTTTTAATAAATTTTCACTTGAAAAACCGAGTATCATGTATCACGCATGTGCTTCTTGTTTTGACGTCGAGCGTCACATGATCACAACTGAGCCAATGTTTTTTCTCTCTCTTGCGCTGCGGAATTGTGGGTAATCGTCTCCCCTGCTAGGTCTTAGTGTGCGTCTCTCACTGGTATAATCAACATCCGTGCATGCACGGTGACCACGTGTGTGCGTGTAAAACATATTTTATTTTATTTGATTTTCATGTGTGCGCGCGTGTAAAGCAAAAGAAAGTCTCATTAGAGAGGTTAAAGACCCATTTTCTCCCTCTGTTTCAGCCTGTCATGTGTGTTCACACACACACACACACACACACACACACACACACACACACTCTCTGCTCTACACAGAAACACTGCTATGTCGCGATTCATTTCAAAGGTAAAGTGCAGGTTAATTTGTTTTACTTTACAGCAGTGACTCTGTTAGTGTGCGCTCACGCAAGTGTCATCAGCGATGTTCCTTGCTAATTTTCATGATAAAACAGTCTTTCTGTTAACGTGTGTGTGTGTGTGTGTCAGCGCGCATAAACGGAAACACTTATCTGTTGGGATTTATTTTTACTTAAAGTTAAAGTGCAGGTTAATTTGCTTTATTTTTACTTTAATAATTTTTTTGTAATAATTATATTTATGTATTTATTTTTTTGGGTTCTGGAACAAATAATTTGAGTTTCCATTATTTCTTATGGGAAAATTTGTTTTGGAATACGAGCCGATAATTCCGGAACGAATTATGCTCGTAATTCAAGGTTCCACTGTATTCCCCTTTCACCAAGATATCAAGGTGGAGTCCAGATATTTACCATTTAGGGAAAACATGAGTGGACCAAGTACTGACCCCTGATTGGCAACCAATGTTGTAGAATTATCATAATTTTCTATTTAAAAATTTGTCTCACTTTTGTTCCATTGCGACAAAGCCAAGATCTTTATTTCTGGAAATAACCAGGGCTTGTATAAGGCTCTGAACAGATAATATAGTCAGGATAGACTGCATTTTTCTGATGTTGCAAAGCTGAAATCTGCAGGATTGACTGCGTGAATCACACATAAATTTGTGCTGATGCTCCAACACAGAAACAAGTTTTTAGGAGAATCAGACACGTCTGGTTAAGATTATAGTTTAAAGATTTTATGTTTTTTGGAGACCGGGGGAAAGTATGGAAACAAATGAGAAGTAACGTTGTGTATCATCTGCATATAAGGATCCAATTACAGAACCCAGAGATTTGCTGTTTAAGGTACACAACAGTAGAACACGTATTAACCTCTGGGATACTCCCATTGTGATCATCTGAAGTGAAGAATCAGAATTTTCCATGCTGTGGGGCAGGACTGGTTATGTAGATACCATAATGAAAACCAGGCTTAGGTTCCTCATTCCTTACTCAGCAAAAGGACCGATGAGTATCTCATGATTCACAGGATTGAAGGCTGCTGACATGTCAAGAAACTTACAAACTGGTGACCATTTCCTCAAGCTTTTTGTAGAGGGTCATTGTCTGCAGAAGGGTGGTTTCAGTGGGAAATATGAAGAATAGGACTGAAAGTGAAAATAACTATGTAGATAGACACATTATTTTGGTCAGCGATGGGATCCTTAGCATAAGTGGTCAAGAAGATAAAAGGAACCATAAGGAGAAGCACAGATATAAATTAACATATTGAGATGATGACTTATAATTGAAATAGGATCCAAGGCTCAAGTACCCAAGGGTGGCATCCTAGTTGTGTTGGGATTTGAACAGACTTCCAAGAAGTAACCCAAAGCGTTAACCATTTAACCAACACTTCCCCATACAGTGCAGGAGATGTTTGAATGGTAGAATATCTAAAAAAAAATTTTAAGCTAGAGCAGCTATGGGTTAATTATCTTCCTTAAAGGCTAAAAGGGTAGGCCACTCCAGATCCTTGCTTCAGAGCTTTTACTTACCATGCAAGGTTTTACTTATACCTTCTGTCATAACCGTAATCTATCCTGCCCCTACCAGTGCTGGTATCTCCCGCTTTAGCCTGAGGAAGCCTGAAGTGTTGGGCCACAACAAGATGCCAGAACCCCAAAAACATTCAGTTACATTCAGCAAGACCCATGAGACCACACCTTCAATTGTCAGGACACCATCCAATGCAGGCGCGAGACAGTTTCCCGAAGCTACTTTCAGGAGGAACGACCCACCAGAGATCAGTGTCAGCAAGCCAATTGAGGGCAAAGGTCAGGAGAATCATCAGCACTCATCTACGATCACAGTGAGGTGCTCATCGCCCAATCAGGCTGGACACAAATCACCCATCAATGAAGGACACAGTAAGTGCACACCTTTTCTTAATTAGCTATTGTTCTCAAAACTGTGAGATAACACTCTTATTTTGTAAGTCATACTGGATAATGCTATTTCTTAAGTAGATCTAGCAAGCTAGCTAAGATTGTCCATGGGCAATTTGTAACCTTATTAACAGTAGTTGCCTGACAATCTAGCTAACTTTACATTTTTCAGTCTCTAACTTTACACATGTATCTGTAAAATCTGTTAAAGCCTTAACATTTCTCTGACCTGATCCGTGGCAGTTGGGAAGTCGCCGATATGACTACCACACGCTGTCGTGGTGATGGAACGTTCCCCAGTACTTAAGTCAAGCTGTTATGTCTAAAGCTTTAGCTGCATGTTTATGGTGTGATTCTGTCTGTGCCTTTTATTTGATATTTATTTGAAGGGATGTGTGTGAGGTATTTATAGCTAGCTGTGTATGTCATTTTTACTTAGCAGGGAGGATATGCTTCCTGTATGGTGTATTAAAAGTGTAACTACAGAAATAACGTACACTTAAATGAACGTTTTGAAACAAAGATCATAAAGTCAGGTGTGTTAACCTATAATCATGCTATATAGTGTGTTTTTTTTCAGTGGTTTTCACAATGGAATAATGTCTATTTGTTATGAGGGGGGCTCACCAAGTATGTTGTTAAGTGTGGGAACCCCAATGCAGGACTTAGAAGGGAGCGTTGGGACGTAGGGTGTTTATTTTGGCCAAGGATGATTGGCTCACATGAGCACCACGCAGAGCAAGGTAAGGGTGCTTATACACCGCTGCTAACTCTCTTCAGTTCAGGAAGGGGTATGTGTCACTATAAAGAGAAGTGCGCTTATGTCTGCTCATGCCGCCTCACTTTTTTTTATTTTTCACTTTTCTCTTTTCTTCATCTTTTCACTTTCCTTTATCTTTTCACTTTTTTTTTTTACTTTTCTTTATCTTTTTTTTCCTCTATACCAGAGCAACGCTCTAATACAGTACCTGGTGCTATCTAATGTTCGCACATAGTGTGCTGGTTTCTGGGGTTTAAATAACCTGCTGGACAGGTGTAGCGTGTATCCTCTGATAGGCAACATGGCGGGGTTGCCTAGCAGCCACAGCCATCCGCTGCTCTGTCTGTCTATAAATCTGCTTCATTGTTCGCAGATTTGCCCTTCGCGCGGGTGGCCCTATTACACTTTTAGGTCACACACTCAAATCCAACGCTAGTATTGAGTTGAATGTCAGTAATTTGTGTATTATAAGTGGTGTTTAAACATGCTTTAAACCATGTTTTTATCCAGATTGGTGCAAATCATGGAAAAATTTTGTAATTTCTATCTAATGATATTAAGATTGTGTTTATGCTGTCTAAACAACCTAACAGTAAAGTGCTAACCTTTTAAATCAGCAGCTTTTTGTTATTATTAATTTGTAATATTAACACATCTAATGTAAAAGTTGATGCTAGCTGCATGCTAGCTACTGTATGTAAATAACAATTTTAGTTATGTAGTATCTGAGGTAAATTTTGATATTCCGGATGGTTCTCGTATTTCCACGCTCACTGTCTTTACAGTGTTTATAAAGACTTGATTTATTAACACATCTTAGGTAAATGTTGAGGTTTCCGATGTTTCTGTGTGGTTTCCACTGTCACTATGTCCTTACACTGTCTAAACAACTTTGCTCACTTTTTAAAACTAACTTGTTAAATCATATATTTATCGACAGTAAGTGCTATGTGTTTGCTACTGTATATAACTTACAATTTTAGCTATATAGTGTTTTTTTTATTTATTTAAAGACTACTTTATCAACAAAAAAAAGAGGTAAATGCTGATATTCCAGTTGGATCCATCAAATTTCCACCCTCACTGTGACTTAAAAGCTACATGCCTACTACATAAATCATTATTTTAGCTATATACTGTCTTTTTTTAAAGAAACCTTTAATTAATATTTGTAATTTACCAAAAAATTTGTAAATCTTTACACATTCTATAAAACACTTAAACGCTGAATATTAGTTAAAAGGATAATGCTTTTGGTCGGACAGTTTCTTTTTTGTTGATTTGAGGTAAATGTTGATGTTCCTGATGGTACTATGTGCTTTCCATTGTCACTACAGTTTGTCCTTAAACAACTTAACAATTATATGATAACTTGTTAAATCATATGTTTATCAACAGTGCCTTTTTTTTTCAAATTCTTTTACCATTGCATCTGAGGTAAATGTTAATGTTCTGGTTCATTCTGTTTTGTGTCCATTCTCAATAGGACATTATATTGGCTATAAAAGACTTAAAAGCTTATGCCAGCTAAATAAAATACAAATTTTAGCTATAAGATGTGCTTTTTTTATTAATAATACTAATTACAAAAAGTCTGACATCAATTTTGATATTCCAGATGAATTTGTTGCATGTCGCTCCTCACCAGGTCTTTAGACTGTCTATAAAACACTTAAATGCTGCATCTTAGCTACAGAGGAAATCCTTTTAGTCAGTGTGTTTTCTGTTGATTTACTAACATATCTGAGGTAGATGTTGAAGTTCCGGATCTTCTGGCCGTTTCTGTTTGAATTTACACTGTCTATAAAAACTTAACAGCTATGTGCTAACAGACTAAATAGTTGGGCCATGGAGTGTCTTTTTTAATAATTTATCAACACATTTAAATGTTGATGTTGCGTTTTTAACTCTCACTGTGTCTTTCTGCATTCTCTTAAGAGCTACATAGTTTTACCTATTGTTTTACCAAATATCTGTAGAAATAACATCCACATATGGCTAATAGCGACCCTACCCCGAGGCAACAACAGAATGTGTGTGTGTGTGTGTGTGCGTGTGTGTTGTATCTGTCAACACTCCATGTGATTATTAGGTCACAGGGTTTTTCACAGTGCACATTCTCAGCTCACTTTAGAAAACAGAGGAGACTTCAAGGCATGCGGGAAAGACAGAGTGTGCTCTTGGTTGGAATTGATTTAACACACACACACACATATAGACAGGGAAAGAGAGAGAAAACAAACTACAGAATTGTTAGAAGGGTTTGGCTCATTACAGAACATTAATAAAGACATACAAAGAGGGTTTGTGTGAGCAGATGGAAGCTCTTGAGGTGTTTGAAGACCCCAAACAGACAGACAGACACACACACACACACACAAGTCTGCGAAATTCCTGAAAATGTCAGAGAGGAATAATGGAGGGAAAACAGACAGCAACCAAGAATGACATAATGCTTTTATGTGTGTGTGTGTGTGTGTGTGTGTGTGTGTGTGTATGTATGTGTGTATTTCATTATAAAAGATTAAATCAATGTACAGTCATGTGTAAAAGTAAGTACCCCCTATTTTAAATCTACAGTATTTGTTTTTGTGCAAATATATTATAAAAATCGTCTGATTATAGCAGGTCTCAGTTTTTGGCAAATACAATCTCAGACGAACAACAACATGTAACATTTTTTCACTGTGCCCTTATTTATTTAACAAAAATTAAGTAAAAAAGAAGAAAATCATGCGGGCAATACTAAGTATTACTAATGATTATATATTATCTATCTCATACTAATGATTCAGTAGCTTGTAGAGCCACCTTTAGCAGCAATAACTTAAAGTAATCATTTCCTGTATGACTATCAGTCTCTCACATCTTTTTGGAGGGATTTTGGTCCATTTTTCGTTATAGCATTGCTTAATTTAATTGCAGCTTCTGAGCATTTGCTTATACATATATCTGGACTTCTGGACTGACTAGTGTATTCTAAAGCCTTGATTCTTTTATTTCTTAGCTATTCTGAAGTAGATTTCCTGGTGTGCTTCGGATTATTGTCCTGTTGCATGACTCAATTTCACACAGGCTTTATCTGTTGGACAGATGGCCTCACATTTGTTTCTAGAATACTCATGGTTGTCTCAATGACTACAAGGTGCCCAGGTCCTGTGGCTAGTCTCAACTTTGGTCTCTTCTGTCCATAGAACATTTCCCCAGAAGACTTTGGATGCAGATTTGCAAACCTTAGTTGTGCATAGTTGTTACATATTCTTCTTAGACAGGATAGGTTTCTCCTGGCAACCATTCCAAACATTGCACTTGTTCAGTCTTCTTCTAATTGTGCTGTCATGAACTTTAACATTTAACATGCTCAGTGAGGCATGTAGGGTCTAAGATGTAGCTCTTGTTTTTTAGTTTTTGTTTGTTTTCTGACCTTGGTGTAAATATGTTGCGATATCCACTCTTGTGAAGACTGGAAATTGTCTTAAATACTTTTCACTTGTAAATAATATTTCTCAATGTAGAACGTTGAACTCCAAATTGTTTGGAAATGGGTATTAAACCCTTTCCAGATTTATGTGCAGCAACAAAGGCTTCTCCAGGACCATTACTTATGCTTTTCTCTCTTGGTATTTTGTTAACACACACCTGAATGCTCCAGCTTTTGCTGCACACCTGCTGACTTAATCAAGGGCTGATGATTAGCTGCACCTGGCTGCAACTTACATTCTACGGTCCTATGGTAATTGGACACCTTTTTTTGCTTTTTGGCTTCATTTTTGTTAAATAAATAATGGCACGGTAAAAAAAAAAAAAAAAAGTTACATGTGGTTTTTGTTCTCTGGTTTGCCTAAAACTGAGACCCACATGTGATTTTTAAACATAGAATTAAAAGAGGAGGAAACTTACATTTATAGAACTGTATATTTAATTTCATTTGGTTCTGTCTAATTCAGTTGATTAGATCTGAGTTAAAGGGATAGTAAATATTACAGAGTATAGAGCATACTGAAGTGTACAGAATACTGAGTTGAATTAAACAAGAGAAAAGAAAAAGATTCAAAACATTTAAAAAAAGGAAGTATGATATTTTAACCACTATCCTGACACAAGTACTGGTAAAAACAAATCATTATATAGTAAACCATACTTGAGGTAAAACACAAACACCTATAAATTACAATCACATTTTAAATTAATAAATGTTGATGTTTTTGTCAGTATGGCAGAAACCTTAGCATTTGATGCTAAGTGTAATTACAGTGCAATTTTACTCAAAGTCTTTTTTTCTTGTTTTTTTGAAGTTTACCAACAAATCTGAGGTAAATATTGATGTTTCGTATTGTTCCACTCCTGGTGTGTCTCTCCACAGTCTGTAGAACGCTTTACAGCTAAATGCTAGCTAGCACAATCAGAATTTTAGTCAGACATTGTCTGTGTTTTTACGTCTGTAAATTACCACATCTGTGGGAAACGTTGATGGTCTGGATGATTGTGTTATTTAGACTCACTTCTGTAAAAGGCTTAACAGCTACTTACTAGCTTGCTAAATCAAAGTTTTATCCTCACACTGTCTTAGTTTTAGTAATTTGTCAAAAATACCTGAGGTAAACTTTGATGCTCTGGATGGTTATGTATGGTTTATACTCTCACTGCATCTTTACTCTGACTATACATTATGTAATAGCTACATGCTAGCTAGCTAAATAATTTTTTAGCCATAGAGTTTCTTTTTATTATTATTCAATCAATATATTTTAGGTTAATGTTGATGTTCCTATCACATTTGGACTGTTATTATGTCTTTACTGTATATGTTTGAAACACACAAGAGCTAAGTTTTGGAGCAAGGTTGGAGGTATTTTAACAAATCTTTATTACAGCGAAGGTGTGTGAATATTTTTCCACCTTTAAATTAGCACTTAATCTAATCACGTGCTTCTTCTTATTATTATTTTTTTATTTTTTCCCCCCATACATTTAGAATATTTGCTGTGCAGATTAATTTTAAGTTAAATGTTTGATGAGATTGCTTTGTGTCCCAAACACACAGGAAATGACCTCACACACACACACACCTACACACAGCAGGAAGGGCCATTTCCTTCCTGTCAGCTGTTTCCTCGGACATTAAGCAGTATATAACACCATCACGCAGGCCGAGGGATATTGCCAGGATATTGTTTATTTTCCCACAGGATATGACAGAATCTTTAACGTGTCAGTTCACACAGGATTTATAAAGTGAAAATACAGAATACTACGCAGGTCACGTGGAATACGGCGTGACAGTGCAGTGGTAATGACACATTAATTTCCCTGTGAAACACTTCGTCCAGTCTGAACTGGCATAAGGTTTATCAGAATAATGTTGAAATGCAGGTTTATATTTATAGTCAGAAATTCTCGAAAATTCTTTGATCATAAATTAAAAGTACGGTCTCGAGACGCTGACAAAAAAGCTCGAGGTGGCAGAGCTGAAGATGCTGCAATTTGCTTTTTGGAGTGACAAGAATGGACGGGCTCAGGAATGAGTATATTAGAGGGACAGTGCGGGTAGGACGATTTGGGGACAAGGTTAGAATGGCCAGATTAAGTTGGTTTGGACATGTGCGGAGAAGGGATGCGGGGAAGATCAGGAGAAGAATGTTAGAGATCGTGGCACAGTGGGAGCTCTTGCATGTTCTCCCCATGCTAGGTGGGTTTCCTCCAACAGTCCAAAGACATGCAGATTAGGCTAATAGTTGCATCCAAATTACCTGTAGTGAGTGAATATGTGTGTGGATGTTGACTGAGGTCTTATCACATTCGTAAGAATAGGAATAAATGCAGTTGTAATCACCATTGGCCTCCACGTTCCCTGGATGAACTATAGAGGTTCCTAGATGGATGGATGGAATGTTAGAGATGGATCTGCCAGGCAGGAGTTACAGAGGAAGCCAGAGTTAGATGGAGACAAATGGTTCACTGTGACGACCACTAACGGGAGCAGTTGAAAAAAGAAGATTAATGTCATGGAATAAATATATTTTTTTTTTCCTGTAAAAACATAGATACATGCTACTGCGGTGATGCAACAATATATAAAGTAGTAATTATTATTATTATTAGTAGTAGTAGGAGTAGGAGTAGTATGAAGTAAATTAATTATGTAAATAATCAAATAATGTTCTCTCTTTTTTGCTTTTATAATTAATTAATAATGAAATAATTAAGCTTTACTTAGCTTGATACTGTATATGGGGGGACGTATTACCAGTAGAGGGCGCTCTGACTCAGTCAGTGCCACAAATGTAAAAGAGAGACAGAGAGAGAGAGAGAGAGAGAGAGCATGCATGTGTGTGTGTGTGTGTGTGTGTGTGTGTGTGTGTGTGTGTGTGTGTGTGTGTGTGTGTGTGCACGTTCGTGTGCATGTGTATGTGTGTGTGGTTGGGTTATATCCTGTAGAGACGTGTTCTGTCCATGTGGGTTGTAAGACATCCGGCTCATCTCTCGACTTCACACACACACACACACACACACACATACCAAATGAGTATTAATGTCTGTGTTAAAGCTATGTGTGTGTGTCCTCCATATCGGGTTTCAGGAAGTGTGTGTGTTTATGTGGTGCAGTAGGGAAGAGGTCAAAGGCCACGCAAGTTTCCCACCATCATGGAAGCCCCTTCTCTCGTCTTCTCTCTTTACACTCCTCCATTATCATCACGCTGTCGTTTACATCACTCCATCATCTGATCTCAGTCCAGAAAAATGCCTCTGGTCAGTCCATCTTTTTCATCTTTCCATCATTTAAGTTTTTCTTGGAAGCACTGGATGACTCATTTGTGTGTGTGTGTGTGTGTGTGTGTGTGTGTGTGTGTGAGTGTGAGAGACTCCCTAAACTTAAGAAAAAAGGATTTAATTAGGAACAAACATGAAATCACACTGTATGTGTTTTTCTTCAAGAAGCCAAAGGCAGATAGAGAAGATGGAAAGAGAGAGACAGACAGAGGTAGAGCAAGACAGACAGATAATGATGGTGAAAAAGATGATCAAAGAGAGAGACACATGGATTAAGAGAGAGAGAGAGAGAGAGAGATGACACACATTTGTGTTTTAAGAGTAAAAACACAATAAATGGGATTTCTTTTTGCCGCGTCATCGCGCTAACTACACGCTGCTGTTCTTCCATGCGATTTTGATTAGTGTGAAATTATTTCACTCATCTTATTTCCTGCAGCTTATGTACTTACCGCCACAAATTTGTGAAACATTTTTGTCCAATATCCGTGTCCATGTCAACATCCTCTGCTCCACATGATTTCACTCCACTCCGCGGCCATCTTGGCACCGACCATCAGGTTCCTATCTGCGCGAGTGGGGGCGCTATAAACATAATTCATTAGCAAGATAATATCAAGAATCTAATCAGGCATTAGGTCCAGTCCACAACAATGCTTACAGTGCTAACTTTATTTCCCCGCGAGGATGATCAGCTGTCCTTCCCGTCTCCCTGTAGCGCCGTCTTAGGCGTCTCACGGTGCGGACATGGCGATTTATCGCCCTAGCCACATCAGCAGTCCT
>JAOVVB010000011.1:8008676-8027311 GCA_028570985.1 Heterobranchus longifilis | reverse complement strand
TGTGTGTGTGTGTGTGTGTGTATGTAGAAGGACAGTGCATTCATTGAGACCATGGTTGCATTCCAGCAGCAGCTTTCAGCTTCATTCAGACCCATCAGTGCGCTCTCACACACACACACACACACACACACACACACACACACACACACATATTCCTCTCTCTCTCTCTCTCAGAGGTGATGTGGATCAGGTAGCAAAATATTAGGTCGCCATGGCAACATAACTACTGGTTTCTAATTAATTGGGCTGGAACTGGTGTAAATCGGTTGGAGGCGTTACCATAGCGACGGCACCATCACCTGTTGACGTATTCACCTGCTTAAACTTTAGCTGAATAAAGTGTTCCACACCTCTTTTCACAGCAGAGCTTCTGATCTGTCGTTCCTCTCGTTTCTTGATTCTTTTGTTTCTTTTCTTTCTGTCATTAGTGTCGCTTCGACTCACCTGTCATTTCTCTCATTCAACTTTTTTTTTGTCATTTCTGTCCAATTTATTTATATCTTTGACGTGTCTGTCATTGTGTTTCTGCTCACTGGTGTGAAATTTTGTCGTTTATGTCATTTTATGTCAGTTCTGTCATTCTTGTTGCTTGGTCATTCATGTCGTTTCTGTCGTTCATGTCATTTTATGTTGTTCATGTCCTCGTTTTGTCCTTAGTGTCATTCTTTCGTTTTTATCATTTCTGTCGTTCCTGATATTTGTGTCGTTCTTCTCGTTCGTGTCATTTCTGTCGTTCATGTCTTTTTTTTGTCATTTTTGTCGTTTGCGTCATTCCTTTCGTCTGTTTCCCCATATGGAAGTGTTGAAAGTGTCTGAGACGGTGACCTCTGGTTCCCCCTGAGACCTTTAACCTTAGAGCCAAAGCCACTGCAGTCACACCCCCATTAAATCCACACACACACACACACACACACACACACACACACACACACACACATACACACACCATCAGACCCCCCTCGTTAAACTCTGTAAATCTCAGAAACAGAGAGTGATGTTTCTTTTCTTTCTTTTTCTGTCTTTGCTTTCCCTAGCATTTAATCTCATCATGTCTTTCATTCTTTCTTCCTTTTTTCGTTCTTCTCTCCCTCCTTCCCTCCTTCCTGCCCCTCCTGAGGTACGAGATTCTTCAGTCAGACAGATTTTTCACCCTGATGTAGATGAGTGACATTTCAAAGCGTTGGGTCGGCGCCACTCCTGCACCCTGATCTCCCCCTCTCTTGTCTCTTCGTGTGTGTGTGTGTGTGTGTGTGTGTGTATGTGTGTGTGTTTTGAGTTTGGACACTTCACACATTATAAATCTCAGACATGGTTTTTACTAACAGCATTGATGAGACGAGTGACAGGGGAAGGACGCTCGGGTGAGACGGTATCACACTCACCTTGAAAACAGTATAAATGTAAAAGCAGAGGATTCTGGGAGATTGTGGCGGGAAGTAAGCCGTGAGATCCAGAGTCCGCTGCGGTTCCTGTTCAGGGATCACCAGAGCGCTCCGTCCTTCAGCTGCGGAGTCACACCTCCCTGTTAACAGAACATGAGTATTATAACAGAGTATACTGGATGGCATCCTGTCAATCGAGCAGGCCACGCCCCCTCAGGCATGGTGGCTCTTTGGGAGATTTTGTTGTGGCAGTTGGTGGCAGGGGTGCACACACACACACACATACACACACACACACACGTGCGCACACACACGCTTATGCACCACTAACCAGAGAAGCCTGTTTAATATTCAGTATTATGCAAATGGGGTCTAAAATACCAGGACCGCCCCATCCTTAGTTCTCTCTCTCTCTCTCTCTCTCTCTCTCTTTCTATTATTCAGGGATTAATGTGCGTCTCAAAGCCAGAAGATTTGCATGTAGAAGTAACACACAAATTCCCACAATGCGTGTGTGTGTGTGTGTGTGAGTGAGGTTTAATTGGGAGGGTGTGTGTGAATGAAATTGGCTCTTTGTAGACCCAAGCTTTTATGAAATCCGATGTGTGTGTCTGTGTGTGTGTGTGTGTGTGTGTGTGTTTGCTAGCTCATTTGGAAATCTGTTATTATAACACACCCACACACACATTTGTATCGTGTATAAATGTAATGCTGATTCAAGACACAGAAATAACTGTTACATGACATCAGGTTGTGTGTGTGTGTGTGTGTGTGTGTTTCAGTATGACCCAGAGAGTTCGGGCTTCATTAGCGCAGAGCGTTTGCGTGACCTGCTGGAGACACACGGCTCTGAACTCGACACACACAAGCTGGAGGTTCTGCTGGCGCTCGCGAATGGGAACGCTGAGGGGAAAGTCCGCTATCAGGACTTCATCAACCTGGTGAGTCTGCAGGACATTACCCACAATGCTCTGTCCGTCTCTGTCTGACTCTGTCTGTTGTCTCTCTGACTGTTTGTCTATCTCTGTCTCGGTCGTTCTGTCTCACTGACTGTCTGTCTCCGTCTGCCATCTCACTGACTGTCTCTATCTGTCTGTCTCACTGACTGTCTCTATCTGTCTGTCTCACTGACAGTCTGTCTATGTCTGTCGCTATCTCACTGACTGTCTGTCTCTGTCTGTTTGCCTGCCTCACTGACTATCTGTCTCTCTGTCTCTGTCTGCCTGTCTCACTGGCTGTTTATCTATTCTTGTCTCTGTCTGCCTGTCTCACTTTCTGTCTCTGTCTGTCTGGCCATCTCACTGACTATCTGTCTCTCTGTGTCTGTTTCTGTTTGCCTGTCTCTGTCTGCCTGTCTCAGTAACTGGCTGTCTCTGTCTGCCTGTCTCACATGACTGTCTTTTTGTCTTTCTCTTATATTGTTTCTGTATGCCTTCTTTTCTGTCTCTCTATCTGAATCTGTTTCCCTCCATCTTTCCCTCTCTCTCTCTCTCTCTCTCTCTCTCTCACACACACACACACACACTTTGTGGGTCTCTGTTGCTTTCTCTTTGTATCTGTCTTTTTTTTAATTTCTCATCCTTGTCTATCCTTATGGAAGAGGGACGGGGTGGACATGCAGAGGGGTGAAGGGCGGTGCTTTGTGTATGTTTGTGTATATATGTGTGTGTGTGTGTGTGTGTGGGTGGGTGTAAGGGTCTCAGTCACTATTGTGTCCTATAAAACACCTGCTGTGACACATTTACCAAAACAGGCGGGGGGAGAGGCGGGCACTGAGGGGAGTTTTACAGCAAGAAGCTGAAAGGAGGAAAAAGAAAGAGAGAAAAGAAAGAAGACAAACAGGTGGATGAAGATCAATAGCAAAGACTGAAAGAGAAATCTGTGCTTCCATTGATGTTCTGGAAGCTTCTGAGGAACTGTGATAATTGTTTGATACAGATGTCAGGAAAACTTTTAGTACAGCAAGCTCCTCCCACAACAGTTCCTGATCTACAGAAAAGTAACTGGTTCCTCTAAATGCAGCGGAGATTCTTGAATTCTTGAGTTAAAGTTCTTGAGTTCACAGGTTCTTAAAAAGGTTCTAAAATGTCTTAAATTCGTAAAACCTTCTTGGCTACCAAAAAGCATCAAGGTTCCTTAAAAGGTGCCTGAAAAAGGTTTTGAGTCTCTTGAAAGATTTCAAGGTTCCTTTTTGGGTTCCTGAAATAGATCCTAAAAGGTTATTGAGTTCATTTGTTCCTGATAAGGTTATTAATAAAATGATTATTTATTTATGAAGAGTGGTTCCTGAAATGTTTCCTGATTTGAAAACAGTTGTTTGTGGATCTTAAAAGGGTTTCTAAAAATTACGGGATCCTAAAAAGGTTCCTGCTTTCCAGAAAAGGTTTTCTGAGCAAAATTCTGGGCTTCTAAAATGGTTCCTGGGCCTCCAGTAGGGTGTTCTTTGGTTCCTAAAAGGGTTCTTCATTTCCTAAAAGGGTTCTTGGTTTCCTGAAAGTCCAATGCCTTATTGAGTTCCTTCAAAAACATTCTATGGCTCTTGAAGGGGTTTCTGATCTCATAAACAGTTCCGGTGTCCTTGGACAGGATTCCAAAGTCCTACAAAAGTTCCTGGTCTCCTGAAAAAAAAAAACATTTCCTATGTTTCTTCGGTTCTGAAACTACGTCCAAAATCACACCGTATATACAGCAAAGCATTATGGGAAATGAAAGCGAAGACTAACCTAGTAAACTAGACTTACTAAATCAAAGGTTAAAGGTAGATAGTAAACAAATCTAACCTAGCGAGTGAAAGCTAACCTTGCAGGCAGCATCTGAGACAACATGCTGTCAATCAGTGTGCTCATTAGAATATTAGACCACGCCCCATTTGTGTAACGTGTATCTGACCATCACGAGGAAGTCGAACTCGTTTCCTGTCGAATGTGTCCTTTATTCTTTATTTCTCTGAGCCCTTCTTTATTCTGTATGGCGCGGGGGATGAAGAACATTCCAGAGTGTGTGTGAGATGTTTTGTCTCTGCAGCAAACTTGTAAAAGTCATTTTTCATCCTTCTTTCTCTCCTCTCTCTCTCCTCTCTCTCTCCTCTCTCTCTCTTTCACACTCTACAACTCTGTTTCACTGTCTCACTGTTACTGTCTCTTTCTCTCTAACAGTCTCTCTGTATGTCCCCCTCCTATCTCTGTCTTTCAGGCTCAGTTTCTCTCTCTCTCTCTCTCTCTCTCTCTCTCTCTCTCTGGTGTGTGAGTTTGTGTGTGTAGTTGCTTGGCAATGCCGGAGGAATCTGGTGAACGTGTCATGGTACAGATTTAAAGTGAGACCTCACAGATTCTCACAGATAAAACGGGAAAGTGAGACTCACACTCATTAGAAAACAAGGGAGAGAATGAAAGAGTGTGAAGAGTGTTTGAGAGAACAGAGCCAGGCGGGATACAGGAGACTCCAGCAAGGATGTTCTATACGTCCAGTAAACGTGTACACTTACGGCGGGGCGAGGCTTCCACTGTTTAAGCTTCCACTGTTTCCATATTTTTGAAGTGAGATATAGGATGAGATCTGTATCTGCACACATCCCCGCCCCCACTGGGTGTCTGTGTAAAACTGGAGTTTATGACTTGTCCTGCCTTGTTGGATATGCTACCATACTAGCGTAAATGGATACATTTTCAGTTAAAACTCTTACATGCAATAAATAAAATTAAAAATGATGCGTATAATATTCTTCTCCGGTGTTTTTCCGCAGATGAGTAATAAACGCTCCAACAGTTTTCGGCGAGCAATCCAGCAGGGAGCGCGGCAGCTAAAGGGCTCCAGTCTGAGAGAGGAGGTGGGACTCGGTCTGTCTCAGAGACTCGTCAGACACGTGGCGTACGAGACGCTGCCACGCGAAGTGGACCGCAAGTGGTATTTCGACAGCTACACCTACTGCCCTCCGCCCTGGCTCATCCTGAGCATCACCTTCACCGAGGCGAGCACTGAGCTAACAACGCTCACGCGACATATACATGCAGACACAACACACACCCACATAACACACATAAACATTACACAAACACACACACACACACACACATACACAACAAGCCAAACAATACACACGAACATACATATACAAACATACAAACACAATATAAACAAGCATAACACACAAACACAACACGCATAAACACTATCGCTGAAATAACAAGAAAGTATAGTGTGTCTCAAAAAATGTTAATATTGTCGAATATTTCATAATTTTATTTACATATATTTTAGATTCACATTTCGAGCCATTTGTTTTCTTTTCAGTGAATACGAGTTTAAAGCTCATGAAACTCAAACATGTGTTATTTGTGGACAATATGAAACGCTGTGGTTTTGCGCCCGGTGTTTTCCTGATCCGGTGTTTTGTCCCTCAGATGGTGGTGTTTCTGTACTATGGGCTTCTGCTGGGCCGCTGGGTTCTACAGGTTTCATCTCCGTCGTTCCTGAAGAGCCCTCTGCCCTACCACCCTCAGCTCAGGTCTCAGGCCTGCCGCTTCCTCACCTACATCTTCATGCACACTGGGTGGGTGATTGCCTTAGCCACTGCTACCC
This sequence comes from Heterobranchus longifilis, assembly GCA_028570985.1. Classification (NCBI taxonomy): domain Eukaryota; kingdom Metazoa; phylum Chordata; class Actinopteri; order Siluriformes; family Clariidae; genus Heterobranchus; species Heterobranchus longifilis. Next base: position 8,021,351 of record JAOVVB010000011.1, on the reverse strand, counting down.
CATGCTAGCAACAATTGACCGGTAGCATACGCTTGGTCTAGCTCATGCTTAGCAGTTTTAGCCTTAATTACAGCTCAACTTGTGCTAGGTAGACCTGTGCTAGTACCTCTCTCTTATCTATGCTAATACATAGTCTAACCCACAAAGAAAAGATGCTAGAAACACAGCCACTCTGTGTATTCCATGCTAACCCTAGACTGCCTTGACTAGACAAATCAAAGCTATAGGAACTCATAAAAATGTTCTAGCCCTATGTTTGGAGACCACAGACAGCCCTTACTTCATGCTAAACTATAGAAATTTTGCTTATAGCTTAGCAATGCACTATGTTCCACAGTTACCCATGTTTCCATAACCCGCCCCAAAATAACTTAACATTACATAGACACTTATTAGCTCATTCTAACCCACAACACAGTTACGAGTAACTCTCTATTCTATGGAAAGCCTTAATTGCTTGGACTAGCACACTCAGATGTATGCTAGTACCGTGAACACTTTCAACACTCATGCTAACTCATTTCTGCTTTATTAGTGAACTTTGCTAGTAGAAGGCTGACACTTCGTAGTTCATGATAATCCACAGAAACAAATTGTAGTGGTTCAGATGACTAGCTCATGTTAATCCATGCTAGCTCTTACTAGGCAGTGAAAACGTATACTAGCCTCACAGAATCTTCCTCAATTTAAATAAAGCTAATCCAGTTTTAGTTGAGTTTTCAGATGAGTGCTAGCATAACAGATGGACGGTAACATATCCTAGCCATTTTGTTAATACTTTGTATCCTCTGTGTGTGTGTGTGTGTTTGTTTGTGTGTGTGTGTGTGTGTGTGTGTTAGAATCGAGCATCTGGGTCTGAACATGGCTATGCAGTTGCTGGTTGGTGTTCCTCTGGAGATGGTGCATGGAGCCGCCAGGATCGGTCTCATCTACATGTGTGGTGTACTCGCAGGTGAGTTGTGTCCACAATCCTGTATTCTGATTGGTCAGTAAGTGTTGATTAATTCTCTATAACAGCAGCTCATGGACACACCACATAACCAGATTTTAAAAATGTGTGCAATCATTCATGTTTACATACATTGTTGTTCATTTAATATTTATATGTAATATTGTGTGTGTGTGTGTGTGTGTGTGTGTGTGGCTGTGTGTGTGTTTGGGAAGAGGCCACTGCCGCAAACCCCTGGAGAGAAACCGTCACACAGAAAACATGGTTCTTTTCAGTGTGAGGTCATTTTGTCCTGACCTGAGAGAGATTGATTTGTGGTGCTGGGATTATAAGGAACAAACACCCAACACACACACACATGCAGCCACACACAAACTTCTTTTCTAAAAAAATAAATAGAATTCCATTCAATTTGGTTCAAGACATTGGAGAAAGTCAAGAAAAATGTGTGTGTGTGTGTGTGTGTGTGTGTGTGATTGCATTTTGACTGGTAATGTTATATCCTTCTCCCTGATGATTTTAGCAGCTAGTGTCATGGTGTGTGTGTGTGTGTGTGTGTGTGTGTGTGTGTGTGTGTGTGTGTGTGTGTGTGTGTATAAGAGAGATCCTAAGGCCATAGTTAGAGCACTAATGTACCATGGGAGTCTCTTCATAAACAAGGGTCTTTCACACACACAAGTCCCAGCTGCTGTGTGACCTTCAGGTCAGTAATTAGGTGCATCATAAATCCGAATACAGACTGACGAATGGTGTGTGTGTGTGTGTATGTGTGATCAGAAACATCATCTGCTGAGTACACTGTTGTGTAAATGAGAAATCGACTCGAGCATTTAGAAGTGTGTTTAGTGGCTTGCTGTTTTTCAACAAAATAACGTGAACACATGATACACTCTCTCCTAAAATAGTGATAATTGTTAGAACACCGCTGATAGGCAGCTGAGAAATATGGATAGTGAACATAAACTAGCTAATCTCTAAGGGTAATTATTTAGCTCGTGAGTATATAATCCGAAGGGTTCTACAAATAATACAACCATCCTGAACATTAACTTTTTACCTCAGATCTGTTTGGAAAAATTACAGAATAAAGACATTATATGGATAAAAGTATGATTTAGCCAATTATCTTATATCTGTTTCAAAATTATAGACAGTGTGAAGTCAAAAAGAGAGGAAAAATGAGATAGAACCTTCCAGAACATAAAAAATTACTTTGGATATTTTGTTATATTACAAAAATATATATATATATTTTAAATTATAATTTAGATAACAAAGATGTAGCTGTTAAGTCTTTAGGACAGAGTGAAAATGATACAGAATAACCCTGAACCTCATATTTGTCCATAATGTATTAACAAAAAGCCACTATATGGCTACATTTTAATGATTTAGCCAGCTAGCATGTAGCTATTAAGTGTTTTATAGACAGATTAACAGTGTAAATGAGGCAGAACCTTTCAGACCATCAACATTTACCTCATATTTGTTCATGAATTATTAAGAAAAAGACACTGTATGGCCAAACGTATGATTTAGGCGCTTAGCATGTAGCGGTATAATATAATGAGACATGATTGGAATGGAAATGGAGCATTAAGCTTTAGTGTAAATGAGACAGAACTCAGACGTATTTGGAAATTTACCTCAGATGTAGTTGAAAATTAATAAAATAAAGACATTGTATGGATAAAATGTTATTTTAGATAGCTAGCATGTAGCTGTTAAGTACTTAATACACAGTGTAAAGGGACGTAAGAATAGAAATGAGACAGAACCAACCGGAGCATCAAAATGTACCTCAAAAGTATTTGGAAATCGATAAAAACATGGAGATTTAGCTAAGTAGCATATATCTGTTATGGATTTATAGACAATGTGAAGTCACAATAAGGATAGAAATGAGGCAGAACCTTCCAGAACATCAACTTTTACCTTATACTTGCTTGTGAATTATTAACAAGAAGCCACTGTATGGACAAGCATATGATCGTACTGTAGCTGTTACTGTAGGTCTGTCTCAGATGTGTTTGGAAATTGATAAAATAGAGACATTTTATGGAAATAATGATCATTTTGCTAGATAGCATATAACTGTTTAGTCTTTTCTAAACACGGAATTACAAAATAATTAAAATGTATGGCTTAAACTATAATTTAACTAGTTAATGTGCACACAATCATTCACACTTCCACTGTGTCACACTCCTGCTCATGTAGACTCTTGTTGTCGTTACAAGAAAAAGAAGAAGTACAGCAGTTTGTTAGCAAACCATAGTGTCTAAATGTCACAATATATAGACATGTCACTTGATATGATGATACTTGATACTTGATACACTCTGAAACTGCTCCAGACTGCACACACAGGATGACTCGTGAGACGTTTAGGACGTAGTGACACCTCTGTGGTGTTTGATGTGGAAACACAGGAGTGTTTGAGGTCGAGGTAACTGCCCTTACGCAGAGACGGTAATGCTGATGGCACTGATGGCGGTTATTATCGTCACCACACAGCCGAAGTTATTACACTGAAAAGGTTTAAGGCGCGGAGCCGAGCAGCTGTGTGTACGTCTGTCTGCGTATCTGTCCGCGTGTGTGAGAATAAACCGTATAATCATGCGATTGTAGACACACCATAATTACAGACGACGTATTCCGCTTTCATCTCTGTGTGAAACCCCAGACACTAGCAGACCAAATTTTATCATTATTATTATATTATTACTATTTTTTGCATCCCATGGTTATTTTTCACAGGAAGGTCTAATTCGTCTAATGTACAGATTATGCAGATCATCTCAGCACGTCTTGTCTTTTTACATGTTGTCCAGTTTTATGTTTAATATATGATCCTCAGTAGCCCAAACCTGACCAGGAAGCCCTTTATGCTTGCACTCACACTTCATCAACATACAAACCTCTTGTATGGCTTCTTTGTTGTGTCGCTCAGGATGTCAGTTGTGATAGGATCTAGTCTCAAATTCCAGGGGCGCTCAAGTCAAACCAGGACTTGTGATGAAACGTTTGTTGAATGAAGGCGTGTAGCAGGTGACTGACATTTCTTCAAGCACAGATCAGATGATCCTGGAGAATGATCAGAGCCGCTGCCGTCGTTCCCGTGAACATTCTGCAACATCACCAACTTGTGGGTGATAAGCATCCGTCTGTGTGAACTGTACACACACTCATTCTCCAAAACCACTTGCACATTACATGAACTCGTCTGGGAATTATTGTCACGTCCCCCGTACAGTCCTGACCTTGCTCCAAGTCATTTCCGCATGTTTGGGTCATTAAAGGAGTTCCTGGGAGGCCGGCGTTGAGAAAACTTTCTACCAAGCATTAGTGAGAAACTTGGATAAGTGCATTAGTGTAGCAGAGGATTATATAGAGAAATAAAGGGAGTTTTTACTCTCAGAACTGTGTTCTGTTATTCTGCATAATCAAAAGTTCTGCTTTGACTCAAACACCCCTCGTACATGTTTTTTGTGTGAAAAAAACAAAGAGTATATCATGCATATTTGTGTCTGCATTTCCCTTCTTTTAAAACATATGATCTGTTCAATCCAAATCCGGTTATATCCCCAACACAAAGTGCGTACATCGTGTAGAAGCAGCAGTTTTGTCAGACAGAAGCAGGTCAGGAAAAAACTCGATGCTGCCGAGAGAGAGTCCGGAGCCGATTTATCTGATCAGCAGACACCTGGCACTGCTACTCTGATGCAGGTCTTACAGTGCTGATAAAGCAGTGAACTGGAATAGAGACATAAGCACACACACACACACACACACACACACACACACACACACACACACACACGGGAAACGTTCTGTATCTGTCATTTATTTACAGTGAGCTTTGTAATTGCTCAGTTAATGTTAATGCTGATTTCTCTCTCTCTCTCTCTCTCTCTCTCTCTCTCTCGCTGCAGGTTCTCTTGTCGTATCTGTGGTAGACATGGCTGCCCCTGTGGTTGGGTCATCAGGGGGAGTTTACGCCCTCGTCTCCGCCCACCTTGCCAATGTTGTCATGGTAAACACACAAACAGGTGTAACGTTTTTTTCTGAGTTGGCTGTTTATCAACTACACACAGCTAGACTGTGTAGCATCACATAGCTTAGCATTGTGTACTATAGTATATACAGTATACAGTATAACAGTAATCGGGGCAGTGGTGGTGGTTCAAACGGTTAAGGCTGTGGGTTACTGGGTTACTGATCAGAAGATCGGGGGTTCGAGCCCCAGCACCACCAACTTGCCACTGTTGAACCCTTGAGCAAGGCCCTGACCCCAGCTGCCTAACTGGGATATGTGGAAAAAAATCATTTCACTGGTTTGTATGCAAGGTACATGTGACAAATAATTTAATCTAATAGTAGTAAAGTGTATAATTTTATAGTAAAATATGGTAGAATATAGTATAGTGTTATATATGAAATATAATGAAATGTATTAGTATAGTGGAAGTAACAATTAAGTCAATTATAGTGTAGTACCGGATTAACTAGAGCATAGCTGCCTATATAAACTCTAAATATACAAAGAGATCACTTGCACACACACACACACACACCATCAGGCCTGGGACCTCCTCTGTTCGTCTGACTCAGTGTGATCGGATCTCATGTGGGTGGAAACAGAATCAGTAGTGTGTTCACATCAGGGTGGCACTGGGCAGAAAGAATATGTGTGTGTGTGTGTGTGTGTGTGTGTGTGTGTGTGTGGAGTTGACAGTCTTTAGTGTGTGAGAGCTAAACCACAGAGGTTCTCACACCACACACATTCCACACATTCCAGCATATTAACGCCCCCTATGTGTATGTGTGTGTGTGTGTGTGTGTGTGTGTATGTGTGTGTATTTGTACCTGTGTGTGACAGCTGTATTTCTAATCCAGAGCACTTCCACATCGGTCGCACAGTGGTCAGTGCACCATTTCCCATGATGCCGTGTGTGACCTTGCAGGAATAGCCGTTTAAAAGCCTGATCACATTCATTAAATATTAACACATTTGTTGTTCTCACACTACTCAGCATTTCTCTCTGCCACACATAAACACACACACACACACACACACACACACAGTATCAGCAAGGCTCTCTGATCACGGCTCAGGTTACTCACCGCACCTCCGAAACTGATCCAGGATCAGTTCATTATTTTGTTTATTTAGGTAGAAAAGGTTTACGGTGCTCTCAGTACTGATATCGGATCAGCTCAGGTGCACTGAGGGTGAGTCAGCAGATCACAGAGAGAGAGAGAGAAGTTCATGCAGATTCACAGCGACTGATTGCCAAATAAACAGCTCAGCAAAGTTCTACAGCAAATTCTTTTATAATATACGGATGTCTACATCTGTCTAAATCTGTTAATTAATAAAACTGATTTATCCAGTCTTAATAGAATGCAATAAATAACAAAATTAGACAACAGACAAACCAGAATCATAAAAATTAATTACAAGATTTACAAAACAGATTTATTGATATTGGAAAAAAATTATTAACATAATTTTCAAATACAAAGCTTTAAAAAAAAGACATTAGAAAAATCTTCTAATTTGATTTAAGAATTTTATAAATTAAAGAGTAAAAAAGTTATCATAAAAATCATTTAAAAATATTTTTTATCATAAAAAATATATCATAAAACCAATTAACGTTTGCAGCCACTTCTAGCATTTAAGTCAGATAGTTTATCAGACTCTCCTCCACCGCTCAGTGTCCATATAGATTTATCAAGCCAAAAATTCATGTCACTAATCTCTTCTAGCCAAACATTGTGTTTTAACTGGAGAAAGAATTCAAAAAATAAAGTAACAAAGTAATGGCTCACAGCTCCAGAGTGCTGCGATCGATACGGAGCTCCAGGTGCTGCAAGGAGATTTAGAAATTTCTCCTGAATTCTCCAAAAACACCGCCGAGGGGAACAAGGTCATGTGATCTGATGCAGGATGTGAACGATCCACCGTGAGCCTGAAGTGCATCAGTTACATCATCATCATCATAATATGAAGAAGAAAGAAAGAAAGAATTTATTAATGTATGTCTAGTTATGAATCTCTCCTTCTCTCTCCCTCTCCGTATGCAGAATTGGTCGGGGATGAAGTGTCAGTTTAAGTTGTTCCGGATGGCGATGGCGCTGGTGTGCAGTAAGTTTCTTTTTACAGGAACTTTTTATTTTGTGTAAAACCTGAACAGATAAACATTCATCATCAAATGCAACAGAGGGAGGGGGTGGGGCGGGGCATGTATACTACTACTACTAATAATAATAATAATGATTTGATTATTATCATTGTAAGGCGCCTTGGAATTCTGCGCTCTGAAGATGTTACTTATTTCTCTAAAACAGCTCGCTCTGGTACAATACTGAGCACGCTCCAACATAAACAGGTTAAACACATTTCTGATGAGTTTTCTATAAATGATATATGTGTGTGCGTAACATCAGTGGAAGGAGTCAGGTAAAGCTAAAGCTGTACAGTGGAACCTCGGATTACGAGCATAATTCGTTCCGGAAGCGGGCTCGTATTTCAAAACACCCATAAACCAAATTGAATTTTCACATAAGAAATAATGGAAACTCAAGATATTCGTTCCACAGCCCAAAAAAATAAATACATAAAAATAATTAATGCAAAATATAAAGGAAAAATAAAACAAATTAACCTGCACTTTATTATTTTTTTAAAAATTAAAAAATAAATTTCAGACAGATAAGTGTTTCCATTTGTGCGCGCAGGCGCTGTGTGTGTATGTGTGTGTATGTGTGTGTGTGTGAAGCTAAAGTAAGGAGCCCCTCCCCCTCTCCGCCTTCTCATCTTACACAGTTACCCTTCCTCCACTCTTTTAAAACACACGCGCACACAACGGAAACACTGTTTTATCGGAAAAATAAACAAGAAATCTCTCAGAGCAGCTGATACAGAGAGAGAAAATGGATCTTTAACCTCTCTAATGAGACTTTCTTTTGCTGTACACACACGTATACTGACACAAAATAAAATATGTTTTACACACAAACACGTGTTCACAGTGTTATAGTAAACAGTACACACGTGCACGGATGTTGATTATACCAGTGAGAGACGAGCACTAAGACCCAGCAGGGGAGACGATTACCCACAATTCACAAGAGAGAGAAAAACCGTTGGCTCGGTTGTGATCACGTGACGCTCGGCGTCAGAACAAGAAGCGCATGCGTGATACATGATACTCGGTACTCGTAAAACAAGACTTGTTCGTTTTCCAAGTCAATATTTATTAAAAATCTTTGCTTGTCTTGGCGGAACACTCGCAAAAACCGCGTTACTCGCAATCCGAGGTTTCACTTTATCTTTAATCTTTAGGACAAAGGAATTCACACTTCTTTGTGGTTTTTCAAGACTGGTTCACATAACCAGAGAAAGGTTGGAGACGGTGCGAGCGTTGTTTATAGCTGCTATAATGTAAGAGAGAACAGGAACTCAGTCGTCTCACAGGATGTTATGATATTGTTTTTTAATAAATAAGAAAATTGCAGTTGTTGGTAAATCGCTGTGGTGTAAAGGGAATAAAATACGTAATAATGTCTCTGTGTTTCCCACAGTGAGCGTGGAGTTCGGCCGCGCTGTGTGGTTGAGGTTTTATCCCCCTGCCATGCCCCCGTGCCCCAACCCGAGTTTCTGTGCCCACCTGGGCGGGGTGGCGGTGGGCCTGACGCTGGGCGTGGTCGTGCTGCAGAGCTACGAGCAGCGGCTCTACGAACAGTTCCTCTTCTGGATCTTCATCAGCGTCTACGGCCTCTTCGTCCTCTTCGGGATCTTATGGAACGTTTTTGCTTATAGCCTGCTGGACATTAAACTCCCACCAGCACCATGACCAGCGTAGTGTGTGTGTGTGTGTGTGTGTGTGTGTGTGTGGTGTGTGTTGAGGTTACCATAACCTTTAATCTTTGGCTGTTTGTGACTTGAGAACCAAATGCTAATTACCTCACTCCAAGCATGTGTGTGTGTATGTGTGTGTGTGTGTGTGTGTGTGTGTATACGTGTTTAGTGCCTAAACTTGCATCATCATCATTGCTGTGTGCTGTCCAAGAAAAACAAAAGATGCAGCAGAATAGAATGTGAAAGCAAGGGAAAAGAGGAGAAACGACAGAGTAATCTAATCCGAATCTGTCAAAGCAGCAGTGAGGCTCATCATGCTAATGTGGCTAAACAGTGAACTAGCGCTAAGGTGATAAGCCGGAAATTAATTAGCGATGATTTGCGAGGAAATCGATGATGAATTCGGAGGAAATATTAACCTAAAAATTTATATTTTCTTTGTGTTTATTAAACACCAAGAGCCTGAAGGGTTTGAACATTAGTTAATAATTCATGGGGGGCGGAGTCAAACTGGGTTAGAGTCTGTAGACCCACCAACTTGTTGTTCAAGCTTTAGAGGTTTACACGTTCTAGTTTTTGTTTCATTTACACGTTCAAGTAAATTAATGATTTTAATGTAGCATACAAGGTTACAGTTTGATATCTTTATATTTATTGCACTAGTTTGTTCTTGTTGTTTTTAATTTGACAATACAATAATGTATAAAGGAATATACCAAGCTCATTAACATAAACATACCGTTACCACGGCAATCAGAAATCACTAAATATCGGTTGGAACAGAAACATGTACAACGATGCCGCTACGTTTACGCTTTCATTTTCCTGTTAATAAAAATACGCTCGTTTGCTAAAAATGAAATCGAGACATTTATTCTAGTAGTTTCCATCTTACTGGTTCATAAATTGATCACAGCTCAGCTTTGTGATACGGTTCGAACTTGTATTATGTTTAGCATATCGTGTCCATCATGCCAATTAGCATCTGCTCAACTTTATTCTCTGTTAGCAATGTTAGCATGTTTGAATTAAAGATCACAGTGCCGCTGTCAAGATTTCAGGAATTAGCATTCGGTCATTAGCCCTCAGCTGGAGGCTTTCTGAGATCAGACCAAAAAAAAAGGCGCTGCTCTGACGTCTGCTCATCGTAAATTCGTTCTAATTTAAATCTTGATGTGTTGTGCTCTAGCATGTGTGTGTACTAGATCTTTCTAGTTATATTTTTGCGAAGATGAGAGTGCGCTAACTTTTCTTAACATTGCCAAAAATTATGCATCATCTTTTCCTCATCACACTTTACGCCTCAGATGCACCTGAAAGGGATCCCTCACTCCGTTTGCGCTGTCGATGCTATTCAGCAGCAAGACGCCGGATTTAAAGGAATATTTAATTATAAATTGTAAAGGTCATGGAAATACATGTGTATGTATAGCGTAGCTGTGAGTCAGACACTGGACTAATTGGTTGTATGTGTGTATTGTATGTGCGTGATGCTAATGAAGTGTGTGTGTATGTGTGTGTCTGAGCGTTATCTATAGATGGTGCTAGTGAACATATGAATGGAATGTTCCCATCAGGCGTGTGCCGTGATTTTACTTTGACGATGTAATCGTATCGCATCAAAGAGAAGTTCTTCAGATTTGCCCCAAAAAATGCTTCCATTCGATCAGCCAATAGGAAATCAGCACTGGTTAAACAGTGTTATTAGCATCAGCCTTTTCTTTATCATGTAGCATACCCACAGCTAGCTGAAAGAAACTAAGGCTAACAGTGATCCGCTAACTGATTATCAGCACACGCCTAGCGTCGAGTTCAGTGACTGTTCTGAGATCAGTTGGTTTTTCAGTCTATGCACAAACATTCAGCACGGCAGCCAGATAAAACTGCTACCGGATCAGTTATAACAGTGTCCGGACAGCGCTCGTAGCTAACAGCACATGAGCTGGACTGTTTAACATGCTAATACAGCGAGTTCTGACCTCCTGCTACACAGCTGTCTCTCCTCACAACACAAATCCAGCATTTTAATTTTTTAACATAAACATTTAAGCTTTTTTTAATTGGTGGTTGAGTATGTTAGCCTCTAAGCCGCGATCTGAGGAAATGCGCTAAAGTTAATAGCTAGTCGCTGTAGCTGTTACACAGAGCTATGGTTACGCTATTACATTTGAAAAATTTTAACATGTGCTTTTTTTTGTACATTTGTTATGGAAATATGTGAATCATTAAAGTTTTATGACTGAAACTGTGTATGTGTGTGTGTGTGTGTGTGTCAACCTGAGCTAGCAAAAATGACCTTAGCTAGCAAAAATTACACAGCAAAAAAAATTTGTACAGTGCGTTTGTATAAGGTTACACACAGCCTTTGGATTTGGTTATTATTGTTTGTTTTATTTACAGTAAGGAATTTGACCTCAGTCTCAGATTCAATATTTAGGAAAATCTTTAATATTTTTTAAACATATTATATGTACATAAAAGAGCAAAGAAGACATGTTTTCATTTATTTAAATGTATTTAATTTATTTCGTTAATAAACAAAATAATTCTTATTCTTTTATATAACTGGACCAATAGCACACTCTGCTGCTGAATCCTGCCAGCTCCCTGCGCATGCGTAGTACAACCACCGGAAGTGTATTGTAACGCGGCCTAGAGAGCATCGCGCCATTTTATTCAACAGCACATTGGTGGATAAAGTGTTTTGTTTCTTTTATTTTTAAGAGCGAGTTGTTTCATTTTTAGTTTTTGAACAGAAAATGGGAAGGAAGAAGAAGAAGCAGCTGAAGCCCTGGTGTTGGTATCCTTTTTATCTTGTGGTGCGGCTTAAAAAAAACCGAAGTTAGCGAAAGGTCTTTTTTTAAGCTAGCGAGGCTGTGTCCCAAACGGCGACTAAGTACTAGCCATGTAGTGCACTTCTTGCAGCGCGTGTGCTATTACTTTAACAATTGAGAAGTGCGCTTACATCGGGAGCATGCGTTAAATTTGGGATACAGCCCAAGCTAGTGGTTATAAGCCTTGGAAATGAGCTAGCTTAGTAAATGTTTGTCTTTATTGCGATATAATTTGACACAGCTTTGTCGAAATAATTATATATTTCAAATAATAATCATGAATAAAACGTTTTTAGGTTGTTTACGTTATCTTAAGTTAGCTCTTTTAGGCAGTAGAAGACATGTGATTGTTTTCGTTACCCTTTATTGGAATCATTTAACTTTTAAGTTCTACGAAAGGTTTATTTAGTTAATTTTCGTGTTCTCACTCGAAGTGTTTATTTAATTCCAGTCAGACTTTAAAACCAGTTATAATTAGAAACCTATATGAACCGAATGAATGATTCAGTGTGGTAGTGATGTGTCGTTCGTTAAAAGAGTCGACTCTGAGTCGGATCAGTGAGGAAAGGAAAGTAAGATATCGTGAAAGTCATTTCAACCCAAGGGAAAACTCGATCACGTCAAAGTGGTCATTACACAGTTTATTTCCTTTGCTTTGTGAACGATTTGCATTGATGGTCCTCTTTTTGGGTATCGAAAGAATCGGTTCTGGTTGTTGAACCGACTCATGAATCGGTTGATTATTTCGAAGCTTTTTCTTTTTATCTTTAAAGTGGTGTTTATTCTGCGTTTATAATCCTTTATAATGATTATGACAGGGTTAGGAAGGATGATATTTGTTAAAACATGTAGGAGTTTTTGTTTAAAAAAAAACAACAACTTTAAATAGATTGCTGTTGTTGTTTTTATTACGCCCCTTGACCCAATTACACAAAGGTACTGCAACAGAGATTTCGACGATGAAAAGATTCTGATCCAGCACCAGAAAGCCAAACACTTTAAATGTCACATATGTCACAAAA
>JAOVVB010000011.1:7899308-7912020 GCA_028570985.1 Heterobranchus longifilis | reverse complement strand
GTGTGTGTGTGTATTTGTGTGTGTGTGTGTTTGTGTGTGTGTGTGTTTGTGTGTGCGTGTGTGTGTGTGTATTTGTGTGTGCGTGTGTATTTGTGTGTGCGTGCGTGCGTATATATATATATATATATATGTGTGTGTGTGTGTGTGTGTGTGTGTGTGAATGTGTGTGTGTGTGAGTGTGTGTGTGAGTGTGTGTGTGTGTGTGTGTGTGTGAATGTGTATGTGTGTCAGAGTGTGTGTGGGAGAGTGTACAGGTCCATCACTACAACAGGTGTGTAGAGCTGCGTACCTAATGTGTATCTCTGGGATTAAATGCTTCACCCACACTAGGGGTCAGTGGATCATCCCTGATTAGCACTGAAACATCTTTCACTGGCTACTATAATAATAATGTATATTGTTCATTATTATAAATACAGTAAGTCCCCAACATAAGAATGAGTCCCGTTGTCCAACTCCAAGGATAGTAACACAATCGGCTATACACAGAATAAAACTAACACGTTCCATCATCTTGTCCTTGTTCTTTAGAATTGTTTAGATGGTTAAACGATTCATGTCTGCCATCACCTCGCTGCATCCTCTCAGTTATTTTCACCTTTGTCTCCATCCTTATTGCTTGGCGATTCTTAGCAGTACCAGCTTCATCACCGCTGCTTTCACACCCTCTTCCGGATATCCTGGTCTTACTCTATACAATACAGTCGTGTACACTACACCACTACCACCTGCAGAGGATGCACACTGCACACACGTGACAATGTATGCCGGACATGTGATCTAACTTCCGCGATCGAGCTTGCACAAAGGCATGTTTGTATCTTTGAACATTTGAAACTCGATTGTTCATATGTAGGGGACTTTCTGTAATAATGAACATCTTGCACATCCGTAACCATCGTAAAACCTGTAGGGTACTGTAGAGGTCGCCACAGCCACACACAACTTGGCACGCCGGATGCCCTTCCTGACATAACTAAAATAAAAACACGAAAAGGGCATTTAATTACAAAAATTACTTCATAGTGTACAGGAAACTTGCAAGTGTTTTCTAGATGGTTTCGGTTTCTGAGTTGCTGGTCAAGCTTTTCTGTATCTTTGTGTGTGTGTGTGTATGTGTGTGTGTGTGCAGGTGTGTGTGGTGTCAGAAGACGGTTCATGACGACTGCAAAACGGCTCTCGGTGATGACGAGCTCTGCAATCTGGGCGAGTTCCGCTCCATCATCATTCCTCCCCCGTACCTGTTCCAGCTGAACCTGCTGCGCCGCAGACATCCAGACGAGTACTGCAAGGTAAAGCCCCGCCCCCTGTTCATACACATTACATAAGAGAAAATCACAAATACATAATTTTACACTGGAACTGGTGTAAATAAGTACGAATCTCTACAAAGCTTTGTAACACTGAAGTTCTCTGAAGGTTTTCCCACATCGATGTGCCATCTTATCTTTTCACCCTCCAACTGTACATATGTTTTGGTGTGTGTGTGTGTGTGTGTGTGTGTGTGTGTGTGTGTGTGTGTGTGTTTAGCTTGCAGCAAGGTATGGAAGTGGGTGGAGCCCCCTTCTGGTGCTCGCTAACACGCGCAGTGGAAACAACATGGGCGAGGAGCTGCTCGGGGAGTTTCGAACCCTTCTCAACCCGGTGCAGGTATCTCAGTGACACAAACAGCTGTTTGAATTCTGTATCCTGATTGGTCAGGAGGTGTTGAACATTTATTAGCAGCAGCCCTAAGAGTTGTGATGAGTCCGGAATGAATCATCATTTCATATTATTCACATGGACTTCTCATTCTGTGTGTGTGTATGTGTGTGTGTTTATTGCAGGTGTTTGACTTGTCTGAGATCGCTCCTGCTAAAGCCCTGCAACTGTGCACTCTGCTGCCACCTGGCTGTGTGCGTGTGTTGGTGTGCGGAGGAGACGGCACTGTGGGCTGGGTGCTGGACGCCATTGATGCCATGAAACAGAAGGTACACACACACAAACACACACACTCGTGTGTAGAACCGTTTGATAGAAATAAAGTTAAGAATTTAATATGAGTAATTGTGCCACTTTTTCTAGCAGCGGTTCTACCTGTTGAGAAGGTTGACGCCTCAGGAGATGTGATATAGATGGTAGAAAGAGTGATCATGATCATGGTGTTCTCTCTCTCTCTCTCTCATTCTGTCTCGTCAGGGTCAGGATCAGTTTATCCCCCGTGTGACCATCCTCCCTCTCGGGACGGGGAACGACCTGTCCAACTCTCTGGGCTGGGGTTCGGGTTATGCGGGTGAGATTCCCATCGAACAGGTGATCAGGAACGTCCTAGAGGCTGAATTGGTCAAGATGGACAGGTCAGTGTGTGTGTGTGTGTGTGTTCTCGCTCTGAGCCATTTGATATACACATCTGGCTTTGTTCATACATCAGTCAGTAATAAAGTTCCTTTAACGTATTTGTCAATAAAAATTTAATGCCACAAGATGGCGCACCTGCAGTTCAGGCAGTACACAATATCAGATTTTGTAAATGCAGCTCCCTTGTTTTTTAATAGATTATTGATTTTGAACGTGTTCAACATACAGTCCCAAAGATGAGCCCTGTGGAACGCCGGGATTAAAGCAGCGATCAAATTGAGCTCATCTTCTTTGATTAGGAAACACCAAGGAAAACCCATCAACTTACTTAAAAAAAATTCTAGTCAGAAATTCAGGACAATGTTGTCATCACGTGTCAACTATATGAATTGTAGTATTTACAGAAATCAGTTTATATCACTGACTGTACACCGCATTGTGTTGAAAATGTAATGAAATCATAAACCTATGATGTTAACCATCTTGCTAACAAAAACACGCTTACTCGTAGGCATTCATGTTTTGTTTTGTTTTTTTCCTCACTATGAAGCTTGAATGCCTCAAGCGTGAATATTACCAGCATGAATATGGGATTCCACAAGGCTCTGATTTAGGACCGGTGCTGTTCAGGAAGTGATACACTAATATACCCATGTGCTAGCCGGTGTTTTCAAAGCTGTTCAGATATCCAGCGGGACGAGCTGAATGCTTCTTTCTCATCCTCCGTGTTCTGTCATTTACCCGCTTTCACACTTCAGGTGGAAAGTTCAAGTCGTCTCCAAAGGAAACTACTTCCGCAAGCCAAAGGTCAGACCTGCATAGCATCGCGCACGTTACCTCCGTTAACGTGACCTTGTCTCACGTGGCTCGATGTCTTGACAGGTCCTGTCCATGAATAATTATTTCTCTGTGGGACCAGACGCTCTGATGGCCCTGAACTTTCACGCGCACCGCGAAAAGACGCCATCCTTCTTCTCCAGCCGCATCATCAACAAGGTCAGGGTTACTGAGTACTGGAATATAATACTGTTTACTATAAACTTTACATGGTTAAAATGTTGTTTACGCACATCTTGTCATCCACGCTCACAGGCCGTGTATTTTCTCTACGGAACCAAAGACTGTCTGGTGCAGGAGTGTAAAGACTTGGACAAAAGGATCGAGGTGAAGGTTTAAGTGTTTGTGCACTTGCGTATCTTGAATGCAGTGTCCACTAGATGGCGCATCTGACACAATTTATGTGCATTTGGTTTTCAAGTCAAGTGTAACTTTAGCAATTAGGCTAATGCACTTTTCCATAAAGGTTTTACTAGTGCTGATTCTGATGATGTCATCTGGCCTTCTGTCTGTGTGTGTGTGGCAGTTGGAGCTGGATGGAGAGCGGGTACCGTTGCCCAGTCTGGAGGGCATCATCGTGTGTAATATCGGGTACTGGGGCGGAGGCTGCCGACTCTGGGAGGGGATGGGGGACGAGCCGTGTCCTCCAACACGGTCAGTAATGCGACCTTCACAAGCGACCTTCAGGAGCCTTAATGAGCCACGCCCTTAAATGAGCCTTACGTTTTTATTGGATGTCGTTTAGAACTGTTCTTACATTCTGTACATTCTAGCATCTGTAATTGTTAATGCTTTACCGCTAACTAGAGACATTTCAGAAATTTCAGGCGAGTGATGATAGTTGAGTTCTAACTGTTCAGTGATAATTTATTCAGCTACAATTAGCTAAATGATGACGTTTATTCTTGTTCAAATTCATATTTTATAATCTAATTATCATATAATAAATGGTCACTGTGATAATCGGGCTATGAACAGATAGCAGTGTGTAACCCAGCAGCTTGGGCGCTAGCATACATTCTCTGCCTGTTGTAATCAATCAACTGATTAATTATAATTAAAAGGTCAATTAAAAGATTATCTCCATATTTAATGGAGATAAACTTTGTATATTATACCTCAGTATTTTAGTGTGTGTGTGTGTCTCTCTCTCTCTCTCTCCAGGCTGGATGATGGGCTGCTGGAGGTAGTCGGGGTGTTCGGATCGTTCCATTGCGCTCAGATCCAGGTCAAGCTCGCCAACCCTGTGCGATTGGGCCAGGCACACACTGTGAGGGTGAGGAACGCGTGTATGCGTGTATGCGTGTGTGTGTGAGATTATAGTGATTTTGTGTATGCATATGATTTGTGATTGATATTTGTCAGCTCTAATCATTACTGAACTGTATTTTATTTTGTAACACTGGTGAATATAGATAGATAGATTGATATATAGGTTCTTTATTGATACGAAACACACTTGAAATTAGCCCCTCTTTCTTCTGTATCTCTTCAGATTAGTCTTCAGATTAGTCCTGTTCTGTTTTTATTTACACGGTGTAATTTCAGTAGCGTGGGACTCTGAGCGCACATTCACAGGCAGCAGAGGGCGCTAAAGGTATCACACACTGCCCCTTTAATCTTTCGCCTCAGAGAGACGTTGGCCGACTTTTGTATTGTGCAGTTAAAGCCGCGTGACATGACATGACATCAACAATCAGATCTAACGCTTGTCATGTCACGGATCATGTGGATGATCTAATTTGATTTTCAGTGAGTCACGTGATTGTGCTGCTCAGGTGACTCCTGCGTGGTGCCCGTGGTGTCATGTGATCATTATGGCTCGTTATGACGTGTGTGTGTTTCTGATCCTGCAGCTGATCCTGAAGAGCTCGCGCATGCCGATGCAGGTGGACGGAGAGCCGTGGGCTCAGGGCCCGTGCACCATCACCATCACGCACAAAACTCAGGCGCTCATGCTGTACCACTGTCCTGAGCAGACCGATGATGACGACGATGAAGAGTCCAGTGGCTCGGACGCCGAAGGGCCTTCGGGAAAGAGCCCTCGCGCTCCGGAGAAGAGCTCAGAAGCTCGGTGAGGCTTCGGCTTCGTCCCAAACGCAGCTGACGGAGTCTGCTCTGGCTGCTTAATTAAACATTATTATAATTTTGCTAAACGACATTCACATGGCTGATTAGCAGTTACAGACCTGCCGGCCTTACCGCGTTTCACACAGCAGCTCAACAGTTTAGCGTTATAGGTCTAGGTTATGGGTTATACGTTATAGGTTATAGGTCTATATGTCTAATAAGCGACATCGCCTAAAAATACAAATACATTTTTTTTTCCTTTTAATATATGAATCTAAACTGATTGACAGCATTCACAGACCTCCTTACAGCCCCGCCCACTCAATTTGCAATGCGTCCAGTCTCTCATGTTGATTGGATAATCCTGCATGAAGGATGTGCTGACTCATGCTACGAGTTTCTGCTTAACATGACTAACCGTTTATTTGGAGACGCCGTCACATGAAAAAGATGAAAAGATTTTGACTGAAAAAAAACCCCGCTATACTAATAATTTGCGCGCTAATGCTAATTATAAAGCGATTAAATTAGGCGCCCGCAATAGAAACTGGAGTCTGTGTGTGTGTGTACATTCAGGGCTCACATGAGCACTATATTATTAATGACATCATTTATATTTTCTAGAATAAAAATAAGGTGTGTCTGCTATTTTTATCTAAAACACAAAAGCTGGTGGTTTCTGTAAAATCCTGTACACACACACACACACAACACACACTTTTGGGTTTCTGTCTTCGACAACTGATTTGTGATTTAATTTTACTGACAAGCAATTTTTTAGGTTAGCCTGTTTACTAACATGCTAGTTTATGGATAACATGCTAGTTTTTAGGTTAGCCTGTTAACTTATATGCTAGTTTGTTCATTACATGTTTTTTATGTTTAAGGTTAGCATGATTACTTAGATGCTAGTTTGTGGCTTTCATGTAAGCTTTTAGGTTGTTCTATTTTTACTAACATCCTAGCTCAAGACACAAACTTGTAATTAGCTTACATGCTAATTTTTATGTTAGCCTGTTTACTAACACAGTAGCTTTGGCCTACATGCTACTGTAACTTTTTAGGTTGGCCTGGTTACTTACATGCTGGTTTGTCGCTTACATGCAATTTTTTTATTCATATGCTAATTCGTGGCTTACATACTAGTTTTTAGGTTAGCCTGTTTACCAACATGCTAGTTTTTGGCTTATATGCTAGTTTGATAGTTTTTAGGTTAGCCTGTTTACTAGCATGCTAGTTTGTGGCTTAATTGCTAGTTTTTAGGTTAGCCCGTCAACTCGTATTCTAGGTTTTTCATCACGCTATTTTTTTTTTAGGCGGCAGGTCTGCATTAACAGCACTGTGTCTGAAACACTGAATGCGGTTATGATGTCATGCCGTGTAAGCGATGATCACATGCACTGATTTTTGTTTTGTCTTTTTTTTTTTAAGCTTTGCAAGCAGCTTTGTGCAATAAGAGAGAGCTTTACTCTTGTGGCCACAGGGACAGTCAGTTATTATATATTTATTATATATTTTATATACACAATCTTTTTTGAGTCACATGACCCTTATTCTGTGATATATCAAATTTTTTTTTTTGGTCCTGAGATTTTATTTTTTTGCTGTTGGTTTCTGTTTACAATCTAATGAATGTATGTGCATTTTGAAAAAAAATATACCACACTAAATGCTTAAATATCTTAATTTACATTAAATATTATTAGAGTGTTTAAAAGAGATTATTATTGACTGATATATTAATAATTAATCTATTCATCTGCCATATTTCAGAGAACATCATGAGAAAAAAAATGATTTCCCATAAGTTCACAGCTTGTTATACTCCTTTTGATACCGGTATTAGCTTTTTGTGGTTGCCATGGTAACAATAGTCTTACCTGACTATCTGCACATGTTTACTATAAAGCTGTGAAGTCATAGGACCAAAAAAAAAAAATACTCATCTATATTGTGTTCTCTTTTTTTTTTCCTTTAGCAGTTATTGTATTTTACTTTATTTTATACACCGTGTACCTGTTGCACTGTCATAACCCTGTGTTTCAGTTTAAACTGTACTTTAGACTGAACCAGAGGTTTCTGTGAAAGTTGTTTTGCTTTTTGTTTTGTTTTTTGTAACCACTTGCTAGGATTTTTTTTTTTTTACATTTATTTATCGATTTTAAAAGTCAAAAGTTTAATTTCCTGAAGATAAAGGACCGTTAGATCTGCGCCGTACATCACATCTTTACTGGACATGTCCCTCACCTGGGGGCGTGGCCTGTTCAGGTTATTTATTAGAAAGTATCTACTGGAACAGCAATAGCTACTGTTTATTATACATCTATGTTAAAGCTTATTCGTTAAACACAAATCATTATGAAAAAATATATTTACGTTTTGCGCTTTGTACTCGCTTTGTTTTCAGAATAGCTGAGTGAAATAAGCTAACTTTGCTAGCTACAGTACTAGCACCGACCTCACCACACTAGCAGTCTTTCATGGATTATTTGATTTTTTTTCACTTTACACGTTACAGAATCATATGTAATCTACACAGAGTTAGTGAAGAAATTTACTAATTTACACATTACTCCTAGCTGTTCATGTATTTTACTTGTTAGTTTGTTGATGGCGTACATACCTCTCCGTTACTGTTAAGTGTGTGTGTTTGTGTGTGTGTGTGTGCGGCTGTGTGCGGCTGTATTTGCAAAAGCGTTCCATAGTCTTATCTTATCCTGAATGTTAGGTTTAAATATTTTTCCTAACAGATGTTATCAAAGTCAGATCTATTATATGTATATTTTTTCTAGTATGATCTTTAAACCACTTACCCTGTGTGAGATTTAATCATTGATTATGAATTAGTGTTACTGGTTGTGTTTAGGTTTGATTCCCTTTGCCAAAGTTGTTATTTATTAGACTGTTTATTCCATTGAATTGCCGAAGTAGCTGATAAAACCAAGACCAAGTTTCAGTTCACCAGATATATTTATTCTACATAGGATAATGAATTAATCAAGAGAGAGATGAGAATCGTAGGGAATTCACTCTGAATTTATATCTAGTCATTATTTAATAGCCAGTATTTTTTTAATTGCTGTACATTACATTAAAACTCGACATGCCATAAAGCCACAGATGCTTTAAGAGATTCCATATCCAGACTTTGCACAGAAATGTATTTCTCTCTTAAGTGTTGAGAAATTCTGAATGTGATTGATTAATTAAAGATTAAATGTCCAAGCAAACAGAACTAACGCCTTTTTATTATTTGTTAAATGTTCTGGAGTGATTGATTTGTTCTCCATAACAGCAGCTCCATGAAGGATAGATAACAGGTATACTGTATAAAAACAATGTAATATACTGTAGTAGTGCATAGTATAGCATCTAATATATATATATATATATATATATTTGGATATATATTTAAATCCTATACTAAAATATATATATATATATATATATATATAAAAGGTAGTGTATATATACAGTATAGTTGATTATAATAGCACATTTCCATCAAATCCCCTGCACTGCGTGTTGACTTTATTTGATCTCCTTCAGTAAATGTTTACATCTGTGAGGCATAAATGTGTATTTATTGTAATATAGTGGACATTAGAGGCTCAGATTTAACTTATGGAGTGTGATAGGAAGAAACTGAGCTCATGCCTCTGTTACTCTTTACCACCTTAATGTTCTGTGTGAATTTAGTAAAGATCTGAATGTTTGTTTATTTAAAAAAAAACACAAAAGTGACGTTCCCGGGTCATCGTTAAATTATAACTGTACTTTTATAGTTATAACTAATTTATTGAGCTGGTGTAGTGTATTGAAGTACAGTGTCGTATTTTGTAGTATAATACAGTATAGTAATAATCTGTTGTATCTAGAGTGTTATAGTATGATGTAATGGATAAAACAGCTATAGATACTTAGTGGAGTGGAGTGCAGTACAGTAAATTAAATAGGAACAAGATGTGAGAGCACTTCTGCATCCTGATTTACCTCCGGAGGTTTCTCTTACACCGAGAGAGTCCGCTACAGGGCTAGGCCTTCGCGAACCAAAACCAGTTCCCCACTTGGGTACTCCACTGGTCCTACCCGTTGATGGATCCAGGTCTAAATCTTTCTACATCACTGTGAGAAGGCTCACTTTATTGTACTGGAAATCCTGAAAACTATTAAGACAAGTAAATGATTCACAGAGCAAAGTAAGAGCGGTTTATTAAAACCTCCGCAGAAGGATCGGCAAAATTTACAGCAAACACTGCAGCAGGGACGAGGGTGAGGTGTTTCTCGCAGTCGTTTTATTTTATTCACAAAAATTTCTGCCACCATAATCTCTGCCCCATACATCGTGTTCTCACATACAAGGAGATGATTTCTACTGTGTATCTGACCCAGAACAGATGTCTCCGCCTTATCGTTCAGGGGCGACTACAATCAGTTTGTTTCTCTTCTATCTCAGGCCTTGTCCTTCTACAATCCAACAGGGGGGTTTTAAAGCTTCTACAGTCTACATGGCACAATGAATACACAATTAAACATCGCAATTTACACACCTAAAAAAGGTAAGGGGTTAGCCTGTGTGTTTTCTTCTGGGCAAAAAATGGCACACTGCACTGGGTTTCGTCCCATCACGCCAGAGCTGAGACCCGAGACTCTGATTTCCACCATGTTACACTCAGTGAATACACATTTTAACCTCACAGACGAGTTTGGATTTAAATGTGCTTATATAATCTGCTGCACTGTACTGTACTTCACAAAGTTACTACTGTATTTCATTTACCGTACTACACTATACCTTACTACACTATACTTCACTACGCTATACTGTACATATGTTATCTACTGTATTGATGTGGTGCTCTGCTATGCTATGAGACTCTCTTCTGCACTGTACTGTACTGTACTATATATTGGCGTTTAGAGAGCATCAGAGGAGACTAAAGGCACAGATCAACGTTGGTAAAGGTCTAAGAATGACATTTACAAAAACAGCACAGTAAAGGACAGTAGTGTAGTATATGTAGCATGGTATAATAGATAGTAGATCTGTTTACTGTAGCACACCATACTGTATTGCTATTCACTATACTTAACTTATAATACAATGTAGTACAGTGTGGTTCAGTAGAAAGAATACAAAAGGTATAGTGTAGGAAAGTTCAATGTACTGTAGTGTACTGTAGTATGATAGACAAAATACTTATACAGCCCTAGTACAGTACAGTATATTACAGTACAGTACATTACAGTACAGTATCTCACACCAGGGTAGAGCACCAAATAGAATAGTGTAGTGGATAAAATAGCTACAGTTTCTTAGTGTACAGTACAGTAGATGAAATAAGCACATTTCTAATTAACCTTACAGTATGTACTGTATGTGTACTTTTTATTTACTGTGCTTTATAGGTCTGAAGGGGGAAATGGCTAAACTAAGTGCACTCCTGTGTTAGTCTTGACCTCCCTAACCCTCAGTGTGATTTTAGTAAAGATCTGAGAACGTCACATTTATTACCTAAAAAGAAGAAGATGAAAAAATGCACATTTTCAGATCTTTACCAAATTCACACTGAGTGTTAAGATGACGAGGACTAACACATAACTCCACCCAGTTTCGTCCTGTCACACTCTAGAGCTGAGATCTAATCCTCTGATTTCCACTAAATTACACTCAATAAATACACATTTAGACCTCACAGATGAGTCTGGATAAAAATGTGATAATATAATCTCCTGTACTGCACTGTACTGTACTTTACCAACTAACTATAGCTATTTCATTTACCATACTACACGATACTTCACTACACTATACCTATGTTACTGTCTACTGTACTGATCCATGCTGTGATGCTACACTACACTACACACTACACAACACTATAGTATACTACACTATATATTTCATTACACTAAACTATATTCCATTACACTATACTACACTATACTACACTACACTATAATATATAACACTACACTACACTAAACAATACTACACTATATTATATTTCATCATACTGTGCTATATTTTAACTTTAATACTACATTATATTACATTACAGTACACTATACTACACTATATTATTTTACACAATACTACCCTATACTATAGTATACTACACTATATATTTCATTACACTATACTATATTACATTACTCTATACTACACTATACTACACTATAATATATAACGCTACACTATACTAAACTATACTACACTATATTATATTTCATTACAGAATACTACCCTATACTGTACTATACTATATTATTTCACACAATACTACCCTATACTATACTATATATTTCATTACACTATACTACACTATACTACACTACACTATAATATATAACACTACACTACACTAAACTATACTACACTATATTATATTTCATTACAGAATACTACCCTATACTGTACTATACTATGCTATGTGATGCTATACTATACTATATTTCATTACACTATACTATATTATAGTAAACTACACTAAACTATACTACACTATATTATATTTCATCATACTGTGCTATATCTTAGGTTTAATACTACATTATATTACATTACACTACACAATACTACCCTATACTATACTATATTTCATTACACTGTACTATATTATATTACATTACACTATACTGTACTACACTATATTATACTGTGCTATAGCTTAGCTTTAATACTACATTATATTACATTACACTACACTATATCACACAATACTACCCTATACTATACTATGCTACGCTATACTGTACTATACTGTACTATACCATTTTATACTGTACTATACTGTACTATACTACACTACAAGACCCTGTCCTGTACTGTGATATATTGGCCTTTAAAAGGATCAGAGGAAACTAAAGGCACAGGTTGAATTTGATGAAGATCTAAGAATGTCATTAAAAAAATGTACAGTTCAGTAAAGCACCCTGTAGTGTAGTATAGTGTGGTAGAGAAAATAGCAACAGGTACTTAGTACTGTCCAGTACAGTACAGTACAGTAGATTAAATAGATTAAGTAAGATAGTCGTGGCCTCCCTAATGCACCCCTAAATGTGTCAAATTCTGTTTTCAGAATAAATATCTAAAAAAATTACATTATTTACAAAAACGTAAAAAGAAAAAAGTTACAAAACACCTTTCTAGGGTGAAATAATGTAGCGTTCACCAAACTCACACTGTACTTTAGGGAGGTCGAGGCTAACACAGGAGTGCACTTAGTTTTGTCCTCTCCTTCGTTAAAGTGAGATATACTCATTTACACTTTATACTACACTACAGAGTGTGTTACTGAACTACACAGCACCAGTCAAAGGTTTGGATTTATTATCTACTTTCTAGAACATTACTGGAGATTTCAAAACCATGAAATAACAACAACAAAACCAAAACTGAGCTCTGCTGCAGAGGAGAAGTTCATTTAGAGTCACCAGCCTCAGAAATCACCAATTAACAACCAGC
>JAOVVB010000011.1:7886868-7899208 GCA_028570985.1 Heterobranchus longifilis | reverse complement strand
GAAGCTTTACAGAGCAGAAGGAGCAGATATACATCTCAATATCAACTGTTCAAAGGAGATTATTGTGTGTTTTGGATTATAAACGCCTTCAGTGTTGTTTTACAGTGTTCAAGGAAATAAACATCAGGAATGATCATGGAGTTAGAAGGGGTGTACAAACTTTTGACTTCTTTTACATGACATTTTTAGATCTTTGCTGATTTGATCTGTGCCTTTAGTTTCCTCTGATCCTCTTTAAATGACACGCTGTCGTAGACTAGGATACTCTACTGTAGAGTAGTGTAGTGCACACCAGGGCTGAGGACTGAGTTGGACCTGTCCCTGTCCCTGTCCCTGTCCTGAATGAGCACCGACAGTAGAGACTCACACCATGAACACAGTGAATAAAGTTATGTTTTATTTATTTATTTCAGAATCATATACCAGAGTGCACGCTTATCATCTTATACAGGTACAGAAGGAAGAGAATTTTTCAGACTTAACAAAGCAGTGTGTCGGGGTTAATAACAACGCATTAAGACATTCTGCATTAATAAATGAATCAATTAAACCACCAGGAATAAAATAAACAGAAAGCATTAAAGCCAAGGAACAAAGGTGAACATTACAGACGGATCAGACGACACGAGCAGCCTGGAGTAACAGATAAACTGTGAAAGCTTGTGAAGATTATATTCATGTCCTGAAACACCAACCCAAAGCTCGTTAATCAGCTCTGCCTGAGTTCTGCTTCTGACCAGCGTCAGCAGACGAGGTGCATTCCCGCTGATCTGAGATCAGTTCTCCAGGTTCTCCTATAGTTTATATCTTGCTTGGAGCTGATCCTGGATCAGGAATTAACACCTCACTGGTTCTCACAGTTTGCACATCAGAGGCTGTCCTAAACGGAATTATCAGCCGTGTCTGACGGAGTCTCGGGCTCGGGGAGGTCTGGGCTCGGATGAGTGAATAAATCATCGCCCGGGACACTGAAGTGTGTGTGTGTGTGTGTGTGTGTGTGTGTCCGCTCCACACGGTGCTCATCTGAGATCCGTCTGCTCTCACGGGCTCGGGCGCGTAACCCATAATCAGTTACACGACATTTTACTTTCTAGCCCCGTTTTTCCGTTCCATGATACACACTACGCTCTTACTCTCAGACTGGGATCTACTGTACATCCTTCAGACTAAATGTTCCTCAGATAACGAGCATTCTTAGCTTCCTAAACAGGTTTGCACTTGGATGAACCACTTCAGGGCTGTGTGTAACACGCAGATCCTCCTTCTCCACCTCCTCGGAGTTCTCGTTCCACCTCCACACTTTAAGGGCCGCCAGCTTTCGTGAGAAGGATGGATTTCAGCATGAATGGATTTCACCATTTTCCAGAAGGACGCACTATGGTGGGTCTATGATGGGAGGGATTTATTTCTAATTTTCCTTAATATTTGATATGAATATGGCACAATCATTAATAATGGACTTATGTCAGCGTGATCTTTATAAGTGTCCTTGTTTACTCAGTTCTCACATGATGTTTTTAACCTTGATTGTATTTTTCTAACATTGTTTTCTCCTTTCTTGGCCTTGGGTCGTTGTTTACATCTGAGTATAAAATGGGTGTTTTGCCATTTATGTTTGGATTTCATTGCCCAGGCTGACTGATTGACGCGTGCACGCAAAATAAAACTATCTTCTCCAACTGAACCCTGGCTCTGAGTCTCCTGATTCCTTGATCATCTAATGCTCTGGTCAGATCCAGAAGATTTTATTTTTATTTACAACAGATGTTTATGTGAAGTTTCATGATTTTGTTTTAAAGGGGCTTGAGTATTTAAAATACAATTTTTGGTCACTTTAGACACTCTAATTAGAGTTCTATTTTTTTCCCTTCATGAAATCACCCATGCTTCAGATTTGCTAATGTTAATGGTGTCTGAACGGGAAAAAAAAGTGGGCGGGACTTTGTTGCCCAGGGGTCAGAATGAACACCACAGTATTCTGGATTCAGATTGACATTTTTCTGAGCAGTTGAGATTTGGGGGCCCAACGTGCTCAAGGGCCCAACAGTGGCAGCGTGGTGGTGCTGAGATTTGAACCTGGAACCTTCTGAGCCATAATTCAGCGCCGTGACCACTGAGCTACCCCTGGTATACCTCAGGTTTCGAGCACTGAGAGAATTCCAGGATGAAATGCGCCGGTGTCACTGGGACCCGAGAACAACCTTGTTTTTTTCTTAGGATGAAAAAAAAAAGAGAATGTTCTAGACGCTCTCCTGTAAGTTTGTGTGCATTTTTTTTTGTGTACTTCCACTTTTTAAAGTAGTTCTTAAAATCTGTAATTTTACTTTTACTTGAGTATGTTTTGTTTGAAGTATTGCACGTCGCTACATTTGAGATCATATTCGCTCAGAGTAAAAAGTAAATGAATTAAAATGAAAAAAAAAAAAAACGAATAATAATGCAACGGGGAAGGAAAAAAAAAAGGCACCCCAGAAACCACTGCACTGATTGATTGATGGAGGACAAACGCGCTAAACTCACAAGAACGATGGAGACGGACAAAAAAAACTCTTATGATTAAACCCCCTGTCCACTGTAACGGCCACTGCTATGCTGTAGACCACATTATGTAAATATGTTGCACAACACTAGAATCCCCCATCCCACCCCACATGTATGTGTTTGTCCATGTGTGTGTGTATAAGCAATTTACCTCGGACTACTTTCTAAATGAGGGACTGTAGCCGGATTCGCTAAAAGGATAAAACTGCTGTTGGTTGCGACTCAGTTTGTAACTGAAGTGAGACAATTTTAAATTCAAATAAAATGAATGAAAACTGAAAGTTCGGCAGAACCTCAGCGTACGAAGAGTTTACATATTTTTAGTGAAGTTTCTTTTGCATGTTGTCTTTTCTAAATGTTTTGATTTGTTTTTTTATATGCAGAAATATGATTATAGTGTTGGAAATTGATAATATAATATTGGTCATATTTTTGGGTGGCTGGAACGGATTATCTGGATTTACATTATTTATTATAGAGAGAACTGAATGAGTGTTTGTAAAACGCATCAGTAAAACACAGGCTATGCAAAAGACACTGACTTTGCTAGGGAGGTACGAGCCCATGGGTGTGCGCGTGTGTAAGAGTTTCCATTCTTGGAGAATCCCAATCCCATAATTCAGTTCAGCAGATGATGTTTGGGGAATCTCATGACGTTCTAGTACACGATACCTGCTGCTGCTGCTGTTATTATTCATATTGCTGTTTACTGTGAAATCGAACGACACGTCTGTTTATTCTCCAGTTTAAAACGCGACCTCGCTCCATATTTAAGCGATGTAATGTCTCTTCCCACTGAGTAAATAATGGCACCCCTATTTTCAAAGCAATAAAATGCTGAAAGGATGCCAGGTTACAACTAGAGACGTGGACCTGTGAGATACGGACACTCGCGTTCCACAGGTCCAGAGATGTTTCATCATCATCATCATCATCATCATCACTGAGCCCAGTTGTTCATTGTTCTGCTCTCGAGCACGCAAACTGTGGACTTCGGCCTGGTTTGTCCACTGGCAATAAAACCTATTTGTGGAGGGTGAAGCTTCTGAGTCAACCCTCACTGAACAAACAAGAGCTGATCATCAGGACAGAACTGCAGGCAGGAAATACTGATAATAAAAACAAACAAACAAACAAACAGTAGCATAATATCTCAACCACAGAGGAGCACTGAGCATTCGAACCTCGAGCATTCTGAAGGCTTCGCATCACTAATCGTCCAGACTTCCTCATAAATCTGGCTTTTCTGTGGATTTTACAGCTAAGTCAAGCACTAACCAACGACAACGTTATAGAGAGACGCTGCTCTCAGGTTAGATTAGTACTAGCCAAGCACACGCACCAGACCAAACAATCGTCTCTGCTACATCGTTCCATGCTTCATTTATCTTCTTAGCAGGAACCTACAGCCCAGAAAACCAAAGCGTTTCTTCCGTTATTGCCGTTCTAACACTAAGCAGAGACTAAATGCTGAGAGTGCGGAACTGAAGAAACGTCGACTGTACGACGGGTACGAAGATTCGTTCCATCTTTTTTTTAAATATATACCTAGAGACAATCTTAAGGATGTACTTAGACAATAAGCGCTCGCACGTGTGTTTGTCGTTTGCTGGCGTGAACGTCAGGTTAAATCCGACCTCACCGTTACACACGGCTCCTCCATCACCTTCAAAAATAAACCTTTATCAAAAATAAAGATACCAAATGATCAGAAGCAGAAAAAAAAAATCAATTAACATCCCAAAATCACCCAAACCACTGATTTCAAACAGTCAGTTTGTTGATTATTATCACATTACTATTTAAAACTTATTATATAGAGATATTTTAGAGTAACTGCACAAACTGCTGATCTACAGTCGGTTAACACAGACTCTATTTTTTTTAACGCGTTTACAAACCGTCGTTAATTATTCAGTTTGCAAAGTGTAATGGACGAGCCGCTGGAGAAGATCCAGAACGCCGGATACACGGCTTGGGAGAACGGAAAGACGAAGGTGTGGAAGGGGTAGGCGCGGTCCTGCACGTTGTAGAAGATAGCGGTACCGTTATCGCAGTCGAGCAGGACGCCAACGCGGCTCGGGTTGGGGTTGGCCAGCACGGTCTCGGCGCTGTTGTGCCACGCCGAAAGCTTGATGTTGAACCACTCGATGCACCAGGACTGCTCATTGCGGCCCAGACGGCTAGACGGACCTTTCCGGTCGATGGAGGCGTACGCCAGACCCAGGCCGCAGAAATTATTGCTGCTCATTTTGACCTCCCAGTAATGGCGTCCGCGGGAGAAGCCCTGATGGCAGAGCACCTGCGAGAAAGAAACAGGAAGTGATGTGGCGATTATAAATATAAAGTATATTTATATATAAAGTGACATCAGGGCGGACCAGCGTTTCAAACCTGCGAGCACACGGTGAAGCGAGGCGGGATGTCCGGATACGCAGACGGCTCGTCCGATACGGACGCCTTGCTGTTGTTCTCAGAGAGCGCCACTCGCTTGTGCGCCGTCCTGATGTCAAAGGTGAGAATGGTGGCATCTGGATTAACACACACACGCACACACACACACACACACACACACACACACACACACACACACACACATGCACGGTTTAATCCATAAACATCTGTATTTTAATTCAAAACAAAAACACAAAAGGTAAATTATTGGTTGTGAGTCACTCACACTTCATCAGTTCACTTCTTGTAGCCGTGCTGACGGTCGCTGAATTCAAATCAACAGCAACTGATTAGACAATCAGCAAAAATATGTAGTTTATATACAGGTGTTTTCACAACGACTAAACAAATCACAAATCATTCGGAGAAATTTTCTAAACAAAAAGAGAGCTGGAGTGAAACTTTAGGGTAGATTCAGATCATAGCTTTGTCTCAAACCATGTAGTTTTAGTATATTACAGATGTAGTGCACTAGAGTGATGTAGTGCACTAGCCTGATGTACACTAGACTGATATACTTCACTAGGGTGATAAAGTGCACCAGACAGACATACACTAGGGTGATAAGGTGTACTACTGTAGAGTGATGATTGGCACTAGTGTGATGTCGTGCACTAGACTGATGTGCACTAGACTGATAAAGTGCACTAGACTGACATGATACGGCCAAGCTGACATGCACTAGAATGATGAAATCCACTAGCGTGATGTCGTGCACCAGACTGACATGCACTAGGGTTATGTGCACTAGACTGATGTGCACTAGAGTGATATAGTGTACTGGACTGACATACAGTACATTAGAGTGATGAATTGCACTAGTGTGATGTCATGCACTAGAGTGATATAGTGCACTAGACTGGCATGCACTAAAGTGATATAGTGCACTAGACTGACATGCACTAAAGTGATATGGTGCATTAGAGTGATAAAGTACACTAGAGTGACATGTTACAGCCAAGCTGACATGCACTAGAGTGATGAAGTCCACTAAAGTGATATGGTGCACTAAAGTGACATAGTGCACTAGACTGACATGCACTAGAGTGATATGGTGCACTAGACGGATGTGGTGCACTAGATTTGCTCTCATTCTAACCTGGAACAAAAGGTCTTTTGGACAGATTGTCCAGATGGTCCATGCTCCTGGACAGCGCCGTGTTCATTCCTTTGGCAGGTGGTTGTCTGTTTCCTGGGAAAATAACACGAAGGACAAAACATGCGAACACGACGCGTTCATGAGCTCATTATCCATCCACCCATCAATCAATCAATCAATCGGACAAATCAATCAACCAATCGTTAATTAACAGGATATGAAACTGAAGTTATTAGTCATTCTAACACTGCTACTGGAACCGTCTTTCTTTCACTTTATTACTTCGCTTCTTAACTTCTGTTACCATTTGTTTCCTTCGATTTCTTTACCTCCTTTTCTTTCTTTTAATTCATTCCTTTTTTTTCTTTCTTTCTTTCAACTCCCCTTTTTTCCTTTTATTCCCTTTCCTTTCTCTTTTTTCTATTCTTTCTTTATTTTTTCAAACCCGTTTCTTTCTTTCTTTCAATTCCTGTTTTCCATTTCTTTCTTTTTTCTTTCTTTTCTCTTTCCTTATTTTCTCAAATCCTCTTCCTTCTTGATTCTTTAATGTCTGTTCTCTAATTTCTTTTTATCCTTCCTACACCTTCTGTTTTTAAATCTATTTCTTTCTCTTTCTGTGAATGCCTTTACATGTATTATTTTGCCAATGTATTATTTTCCTGCATGGGATTGAAATATTTATCATTTGTGATTTGATTGAATGCATGAGAAATCATTTTGCTCATTGATCGAGCTGATTTTGGGTTTGGACTCTGATTTATCACCCTTTATTTTGAAATCATGCTGAAACTTTCTGCAGAGACATGTGGACCAACAGGGGGCGCTATAACAAAGTAGCGCAGCCACACATATCTGATGTAGACATGACAGACGGGACTCGCTGCACTTGCAGACGCCGTACTGAATGAGTGCCAAAGACGCTGTAGCACACTGCCAACAACGAACTGAAGGACGAGCGAGATCGAGTCTGATCAGCCGTCTGAGTCTAACGCAGCAGACGGGGTACAGTACGTCCTGTCTCGTCTAAAGAAGATATCCATTAGCAAAGCTTTATTTTAAAATTAAAAACACTCTGAATTACTGGAACATGCAGGGGTGAGAGCTTTACAGTTCTGAGCTGTTAAACATGAACCTTGTTTATAATAGTTTAGTTTTTTTTCCCCTGCTTGGACTTACTTTCTCTGTTCTCTCCGTGCTCTCTTTGATCTCTTTGATCTTTGTGATCTTTGTGATCCTTGCGATCTTTCTGATCCTTGTGATCTTTGCGCTCTTTGTGATCTCGGTTCTCCTTTTTGTCTCCTTTAAAACACAGACGTTAAAAAAAAAATATCTGAACAACACACTGCAGAAAGTTTTGCTCTGTTGGATGATTGTATTTTTTAGGGAAAGTGGAAGTGCATGAATGCGCCTCGCTGTCTTACTCGGGCGAGGTTTCTTTTTCGCTCCTTCAGGTCCATCTTGCGGACATCTGGGACCCGGGGTTCCTGAGTTGTGACCCGGCATAAAACCTTTGGATACAAATAATATGTTAATCATTATCGTGGTGTTTGTACCTGCATGCTGGTTTATGGTGATAAAAAACAGGAGGTAAAAGTTCCACAGTGTAAGTCTCATTTATCGTTTAAACTTTAGCCCCGCCCACTCACATTTTCAATCCTTTGCAGCCCCGCCCACTCACATTTTCAATCCTTGATGGATCCGATGATATTTGTCCTATCTTTGCAAAACTGCCGTTAAACCTCTCAGTTGTGTCTGAACCTGATCAGAGATCGATAACTTTTTGAGACGTGTGGACAATATGGACGCCTAGTCTATCCTTGAAGGACGGGGCTTCGTTGACTCAAACCAGGTGTACAGTATCTCGTGTATTAAAATATATAGATATGAATAAAATGTAAAAGGATGGTTCAGGATAAGGTTGCGGAGATGCCTACAAGCTTTGGGTCGTGGGTTACTAATAAGGGGGCGGAGCTACCGTAAGTAGACGTCCAGCTGTTTTTATATTGTTGTGTTTGATTTAAAGGGCACCCGTTATTCACAATTAATTTCTTGATAATCAGATTCATTTTTTGTCTCTCAAAAAACATAGAAGAAAAGAAAAACATCCCCTTACATGTTTCCTTCCTCAGTTTATGTCCATAAATGTGTTTGAAAACACCGTTTGCTATGACATCATTGCTAGCAACGGAAAAAAATGGGGAAACATATTTCAATAGCCCCTCCCATGGGTTGAGTCTGCCGTTTTCAGGGAAATCCCATTTCCTGCGTTCTGATTGGCTAAAGCTACAGGTTTTACTGAAAGAGTGTGTTTGAAGCACAGGGAGTGTCAGGGACACCAGGGTGTTGTATTTCACCTGGAATGTTAAAAACACACTTTTTGAAGAGACCTCTATAATTAACTTGTTAGGGTACGAGATGTCACTTTTATACAAACTTTAGACAAAACTGGCCACTAGGGGCGCCAATTATTACTAGAGATAGAGGGAAAATTGATTGAGTTACGCGTTGTGACTCTTTTGTGTCAAAATTCATGTATTTCCACACGTATATAATTATTTTGTAATTTATGTATGTTTGCGAGTGAGGCGGTAAAATGATGCAGTTCCTCTATAAACTACTCTCACACACCGGCCGACAGCACAGCACCCTGTGTGGCAGGAGCGAATTACAGCGGTGCCTCCGCATACAAGCACCTCGCCTTAAGACTTTTTCGCCTGAAGAGCTGAAATTTCGCAAGACATTCGAACCAAAAAGAACGGCACACGGGCGACCGGGCCAAGCTGAACTGTTCAGTTGCGCGAACGTCTGGGTGTCGTTCAAAACTTGTTTGCACCAGTGAAGGTGCAGAAAGGCCAAGCGAAGCGAGTTTCTGTCTAAGTATCTGTCTAAATTTTCCATTTATTTAATATTTGTGCATTTTGTGTGAGATTTAGTGAGACACAGCACCATGGGACACAAATATTAAGGACAGTAGTATAAGAGGGAGTCACTTTCAGTTTGGTTTTTAAAGCAGCCGGTGCCGAGAGGAATCATAACTTAAGGTTAAGTGAGGTTTAATTTCCATTTATTTCATATTTCACTTTATTCACATGTCTTTTCTAAATGTTTTGATTGTTTTTATATGCAAAAATATGATTATAGTGTTTTAAATTGGTGATATTGGTAATATTTTTGGGTGGCTATAACGGATTATCTGCATTTAAATTATTTCCTATGGCACAATATGGGAGGGGGGGGAATTTGATGCATGTATATACAACTATATATCTAGGTATGAACACGTGTATATAATATTGTTATAATATTATTATCATCCCCACTCCCTTTTTTTACATAATAAAAAAAAAAAAATTATTTAATAATTTTTTTATTATTATTATTTATTTATTTTTATTTTTATTTTATTTTTATTTTTTTCTTTCTTGGGGGGGAGGGAAAAAGAGAGAAAAGTGGTTGAATTGTTACAAGTACACTATTTGTTATGTTTTACAGATGGTTCTTAAAAAAATAAAGCTATAAAGAAAAAAAAAGAATTATAATTGTAGATTGAAGAATTTATAAAATCATATTATCACGCCTGGGTGTCGTGATAATATCGTATCAGCTCGTCCCGGGTGATTCCTGTACCTGGTACTTACGGTATGTGATTGGATCCTTTGAATTTGTAGCTTTGTTTAAAAACGCTTTCATTTCCTGTAATTCAGTTCAATTTAATTTGATTTGTTTAGCGCTTTTAATAACAGTCGCGGTCGCAAAGCAGATTTACAGAATCAGAAGAAAATTATTGAACTGTGTATGAAGAATGTGTACGAATCCAATCTGTAACACTCACCGGTCTCCCTCGGATTTGGTAAATTAACAGAAACTCCAGCGGCACCTAAAACACAAAGACACACACGTTAGGAGCTTTCTAGGAAAATCATTTGTATTCTCTCCTCGCTCATCACTGAGTACAGAGCGTTAGTGTGCAGGAGCATTAATGATGAGGGAGAGCATGTTTGTTAGCGTGACATCAGTACGACCGCACATGACCGTGTTAGCCGTTAGCCGCCAACTTTAATGCAGAGGTTTTTTGACCCCTTTTTATTTTCTCTCACAAACCTTCTTACCTTCAGCTGGGACCGGCTTTCCCAAATCTGCAAAGCAATCCGACATTAGAGCTCCATGCACACACTTACACACGGCTACAGAGTAATGTAAATACCAAACACACACACACACACACACACACCTGGTTTTAGGATGGAAAACCTGTTCTCCGCGGGCTCACGCAGAATTCTCAAGATCTGCTCCTTCAGACTCACGATGCTGGAGTGGTAGGCGATGATGCGCTTGGAGTCCAGGTTGATCCGTGGGGCGTAGGGGTCAAAGTTCACCACGGACGGCATTTCCACAGACGCCTGCATCAAAGAGGAGTCGTCACATTTACAAGAACAACAACAACAAAACCCATACACGGACGTTCGCGTCGCTGCGTCAAACAGAGTCCGTACTGAAGTCGGGCGATTCACGCGTGATCCATACCCGCTTACAGCCATGTTATTGTTCCCAGAATTCCCCTTGCCCTGCGATCCCAGGCGCTCACCTGTAAGAAGTCCAGAGAGTGTGACTTGGCCAGCAGGTTGTTGATCTCCGCTCTGGTGGAGCTCATCTTGTCGATGTTCTGCTGGAATTTCTTCATGAGGGTGTTGAGTTTGCCGTGGCCGCTCTCCAGGTCTTTGTCCAGTGCGTCCATGGCCTCCCGCTCGTCCCTCTGGAGCATGTCGCGGATCTGCTGGTACTCCGCCTCCAGGGCGCGCTTACGCACCACCGCCATTTCCTGCAGCGGAAAAACACGCGCGCGCGCACACACACACACACACACACACACACACACACACACACACACACACACACACACACGACTGGTTGATCTGGGTGCTTTTTATGACCGAACACAAATTGTAACAAGTGTGCGAGTATTTTTACACAATCATCGGTAAGCCCCGCCCCATCGCAACCTGTTGATCTGAGCCTGACATGTAAAGATTTTACACTTTTACAAGATTAGTATTAAACTTGAACAGTTAAATAAAACTAGTAAAAACTTTATGTACATCTCAATAAATCTTTACCCCAATGATAATTCTTACCTTGTTTTCATAAACAAATCAGTATGCAAATGAGATATAAATTGAATATATTTAATGAAAGCTAAAAATATATCTGTATATATATAATTTTTATGGAAAATTCTTCACGTACTGTAATCATCTATCTGTCATTCACTGGAGTGAAAATGTTTATGAAAATCTATTAATAGGCTACAGATTATGATCTCCAACACTCAATCAGAGATTCATTATGTATGGGCGGAGCTAAAATCACTCTTTGAAGTGGTTAAGTTTCAGAGAATGCCAAAGATGCAAAAAATATATACGGCCAAAACATGGTGTCGGTGATAAAAGGTGTCTGACCTGGGTGAAAAAGTGAATTTTTAGACAAGTTCATATAACATTTTTCATAATACTTAATGATTCTCATGTCTGGATCCATGCGTCGTTTTTTGTTAAATATTCATACACATGAATATTTTTATTAGATCAAAAGAAACACATTTGCTAAATACAACTTCATGCTCTTTTATGTCTGTAGTGTCTGTAACCTCTTTTTTAAAATTCAAATTCAAATCTTTCAACGGTCTTAACTGTCATTCAGATGAAACTCGGCCGATTTAGATTTCACATGAAAAGACAAACATGAAAAACCACTTTTAGCATCAATACTCATAAAGTAATATGAATAATTTGCATTTGAAATGATTATTGTTTGAAGTGAGACAGTATAACGCTTAAAAATGGCCATTTTTGGGTCACAAATAAAATCATCTCTCCAAAACTTTTTTTATGGAGTGAGATCGGTCACTCCCATTCGGTTGCATAAACTTCAGAAGCAGCTATAATAAAAATACTAATTATAATTATAATAATAATAATAATAATACAATCAGCACCAATACTGTGTTTTGGTCAATATGAGAAACATTTCTCTGTAATTCCTTTACATTAATGGACTCTGAGACAGGGCGTGTTATAGACGTCTGCGTGTCGTCTAGTGACTACAGAAACCAACGTGTCAAAGTTTACAGCTTGGTTTTAGTTACTGTTGCTAAGCTGTGATTGGCCGGTTGCTGTTTAGGGGGCGGGGACTAACGGAGCGTGGAGCTGTAGGTCTCGTTTGTCTCGTGGTGCCGCAATCCTGAACATT
>JAOVVB010000011.1:7869773-7880168 GCA_028570985.1 Heterobranchus longifilis | reverse complement strand
AACTGTCAATGCAGATTACGTCTTTTCATGCTTTCATACAAGAGATAAACACATTCTAAACTTTGAGTATATCCCTGTTCTTAACATGTTGAGAGAAGTGAGCTAAGGGATTTCTAAAGAGCGCTGACTGAAATGTAATTATAACAACTGAGAGGAGGAGATGACTGAATTTAAGCTTTTTAGAAAATTGCTGTCAGAATCAATGTCACATTGGCAGTCAGACACGGATGTCAATGCAGCTTAGGGTTTATTTAAAGGACCTGGCAAACAGATCCAAAACACAGTGCAACAAAGGTGTGAACAGGAAGTCAGGTCACTGGCAAACAACAATACAGTGGCAAATCCAAAAATCAAGGAAAACTGATCGCAAAGTGAGGTCAACCATGTTGGGTGGGAAAAGGTGCTCAAGCAGGATTAGAACGTGCCTCAAGCACATCAAGTGACGTGCTATGGATTGTAGTCCATGTTAGCCAGGTTTGTAAGCCATTGTTACTCTAGGAAATGGAGTTTCTGGTGGATTCTGATAAATCCATGTTTGCTATAAAGTTATAATCAAAGGTGAGATAGATTAACCTGGCCGTGCTTGTATTTAGGCGGACTCAACATATTTTGTATGAAAAAAAAAAAACAAGAAAGAAATATATAGTCCAGGGGGCAGAGCTGGATCCAATCCACCTCCTACTATAAGCCTAACCCTTAACCCCCTAACCCACACAACACACTGAGTGTCTCCAGCACAAAGATTTTTGGCTTGACTCTTCACAGGTCTGACTCCGACTCACAGACTCACTTTTTGTTCTGCAGCTAGGGTTATTTGGAAACACCTGTAGTAACCATATAGAATGTGTTCACTAAAGAATGTTGATTTGTAATGTATAATTCATAGAATATCTGAAGGTTGAGGTCTGAAGTCCAGTTGACATGACTCAACTGCCTAATTCATAGTCTATATCTATTTTATTTTACTTCTGTGTTTAACCTGCAGGGGTAATCAGACATGTCGGTGATTCTCTGAAAGACCACGCCTCTAAATCTAGGGGCAAAATCTGCACCATTGGCATCGCCCCCTGGGGCATAGTGGAAAACCAGGAGGACCTTGTGGGCAAAGATGTATGTAATCATACAATCATAAATTCATCATCCTACATCATATTATTTTGGGGCTTAAAAGCAAGTCCTTGTGTCCAAACGCTATAATAATATACAGTACTTAAGACATTCATGTATTCTCTAAATACATCAGGGATTACAAAAATGATACAATGTTAAATAATTTACACAAACTGCTTTACTGTGCTACCAGTCACATCAGCTCGGATGAAAAACACACACACACACACACTTTTCTGGTATATCTGACTGCCCACTTCTACCAACTTTCTTCATATCTCATTCGCACACTCAAAGAACACAAAGTTCAGATTATTTCCCAAAGTTGGGTCATGCTGTTAAAAAAAGAAATTGAATAAAAAAAAGTTACCAAAATTACCATTAATATTTTCCTCATTTCCTTTCTTTTCCTTAGTGTCAGGGTCATAGACAGGAAAGAACTATAGCTTTACCTAGAAATCAGGAACACAGACATTTATAAATATTGATATTCTAGATAAACTAGATATTACTTCTTTATAATTTATACACAGAAGAGTTATAACATGCCATCATCATCATCATCATTATTAATAATAATAATAATAATAATAATAATAATCATAATAATAATAATAATAATAATAATAATAATAATCATAATAATAATAATAATAATATCACTAATATTTATTTATATATATTTATATATATATATACTTTATTACTTTAATATACCTGTAATATACATTGCTGTAAATAAACAAATAAATGAATAGAAGAATGAATTATACGATGACATTAATATGGTCGATGTCATTAAGGTGTGACACACACACACACACACACACACACACACACACACACACAGTCATGTTACATTACTGTACATTCTACAGTCACCTGCTCACTAACACACTACTGAGATTATAAACCCGACATTACACTCTACAGGTGTGTGTGTGTGTGTGTGTGTGTGTGTGTGAACAGGTCAGTTAATAAACGCGGATGTGTTTAAAGAGACGCTTTAATTCTCAGTAAAACGAAACTTAAGGAAGCGGCCGAATAACAAGAGTCTAAAAATCACATCAAACTCTAAATTCATATAAACATCTGTTTAAAACAGTAAGAATGAAATATGATGTGTACTTACCTTCGGTCTGTGTGTGTGTGTGTGTGTGTGTGAGCCCAGGCCCTGGTGGTACAGCGGACTGAACTGGACACACTGTAACTCTCTCCCACTTTAGGTTTCGTTTCATCACCGCTGCGCCGGAGGTCGTTACCGTAATGACGGAGATATGAGCGCATGCACTCTCCTCCCGAGCCGTAACCAGAGGACAAAAACTGAGCAGAAAATATTATA
Organism: Heterobranchus longifilis; assembly: GCA_028570985.1. NCBI lineage: Eukaryota > Metazoa > Chordata > Actinopteri > Siluriformes > Clariidae > Heterobranchus > Heterobranchus longifilis. The sequence continues at coordinate 7,877,716 of JAOVVB010000011.1, read as the reverse complement.
ATATTCCTTATATAAATATATATAAATATGAAGCACTTGATTAGTTTTGCTGTGAGGATGTGAGTAGTGTGGGGTGGGGTGGGGAGATGTGTCGGAGCTTATATTAAGGGCTTTACGGTTCGCACTGTTAACGCATGGCGCAGACTTTTGCAGCTTGCATGTGACACACTCACACACACACTCTCTCGCTCTCACACACTCACACACACACACTCTCTCTCTCTCACACACTCACACACACACACTCTCTCTCTCTCACACACACACACACACCCACTCTCTCTCTCTCACACACTCACACTCTCTCTCTCTCTCTCACACACACACACTCTCTCTCACACACACTCACACACACACACTCTCTCTCTCACACACTCACACACACTTTGTGATAAAAAAAACAACAACTTTTCTCTGGTCTGGAGATTTCATTTTGTGGACGTGTAGTCTGGGGTTTTAATTATCTATGTCAAAATCTACAAAACAAAAAAAAGCCTTAAAATTTCTACATAGATAAAATATATTTATTAAAATGAAGTGCTTCATCAGACAGACTGATAGATAGATGTACTTTATTGACCCCCTAGCAGATATTTGTGTACACCCTGTACTAAGGTACAAAGTCCACTATGGATTGGGTACCAACCCATCACATGGCACAATGTGTGTACATCAATAAGCCTTGTCCAGTTATTTGTCATTTCGTGATGCTGCTCCTCCATACACTCTGGACATGACATTGCCTGTTAGAAGAGTCTCAGGCGTCTGCTCACACTCAGAAGGAGCTTTAAAGTCAAATTAGTTCTTGATACATATGCAACTGAAAATAAAGGACATACTCTGTAAGAAATAGCGACATGGCTTCAATATGCAGACTAATTCAAAAATTGGTATTTTTCCTGTAAATGACATCAAACTGTACAGTATACGCTGTCAGCCAAGAAAATGTATACACACTTTAGGAAAAGAAAAAAAAAGTATATATACAGTATATTAATATTACATTTATGATATGATAATATTATTAATATTATATTTATATAATATACATTATACTATTTTCTTTTCCTGAAGTGTGTATACTTTTTTGGCTGACTGTATACAGTATAGTGAGTATATATAAATATGGCTGAGATGAGAAAGAAAATTGTAATCGTGCAACAATGTCGCCACCTAGTGGACCAAACCTAAACAAGTGGAGACGATTTAAAGTGGAAAAAATTTAAAAAGTGGAAAAAAGTATTATTATTATTATTATTATTATTATTATTAATAATAAAATATATATACTAATCTACTGATATTGATATTTATGTCAACAAAATAATAATCATAATAGATTATAATAGTATAAAATACAGATACATAAAAGAGGAGAGATTAAGCAGGGAGAGATGAGATAACTATATATAACTCTTGCATAAATATAAACCATTTTAAGAAATCATTCCCTTACAAACTAAAGTCTTTGTTTCTGATGAGTCTCACTAACAAGTGGTTTTCTTAAAGACACACAGCTGTTTAGTCCTAATCAATGTCTGGAAATGCTCTTACTTTCACTATTGAACAAAAGCTCCGATTTTCCACATTTCTTACCATGTGACTTCACTAAGTGTTAAAGTGATCTCTCCCATCACGCTCAGTCAGGATGTTTTTCTGACCATGTTTCTTCTGCCAAGTTGAGGATTCAGCAGAATCCTTCCAGATGTCCTAGCCAGTTCTTAACCCAATCCCAGGAATTTCAGCCTATTCTCCTTAGCTGTTGTCTTTGCTTGATGCAGGGCAATAACTTGACCGTTCTGAAATTTTCGGTCAGATAGTGTATTTAAATAGTCATAGTCAATATTATTTTGGACAGATATGGATTTCTCAAGAGTGTACAGATGGTTAAAAGGAAAGTTCAAGCATAAGTCAAATCTCTACCATGTCCCCTTTAATCAGATGAAGCAGACAAACATTTTCCGATCAGCCAGTTAACTACCTGACAATATTGGTGATGGTTACATTTTACATTTACATTATTGGTGATGGTTACATTTTATTCATCAAAACTTAGAATATACTCTGACAAAAAGAAATGCTAATGATATTGAGATTGAGTATAACGTCACTGCCTGACGTTGCTAGACAGGACATAAATCGCATGGCATTAGGTTAATATATTGTTTTGTGTTAAAGTATAATTTGCAATAAATCATAAATTTATAGCATATGAAATTAGGTTTCTTACGCTAAGTTTGTATTTCTTTATTAACACAGCAACGGGGGGTAAATATTTATGCAAGTCCAACATTTGGACACTTATGATTTGTCTCTTATTTATTTATAATAATAATAATAATAATAATAATTATTATTATTATTATTATTATGATTATTATTGTTATTAAAACAAATCATTGAATAATTATATGGACAGAATATTACATCTATTATGTTTGTTTATATTTTTAACAACTTATGTAACATTAGAAATTATTATTATGATTAATATTTAATATAATATTAATAAAATAATATTTATTTTTTTTGTTATGGCATAAAACAAACATTAAAGCACTTAATTATTTTTTGTTTGTTTGTTTAATGTGATAAAAGCAAACCAATTAAATATATAGACAGATTAATAAATTAATTATTTATTTGTTTGTTCAAATGATTTGACAACTTTAACATTATACATAATTTGTATTAATGTATTAATGCATTTATTTGTTTATTTATTCATTTTTAGTCACAGTAGTAATAGTATTTGTTTGCTACAACATGAAACAAATAAAACATTTACATTTTATTTATTTATTCAGATATTTATTTATTAGTTTGACTGCAACATCAAGCACAACCTTTTCATGTAACTAAATGTTTATTAAATTAATATTTATACCACTTTCAATTTATTTATTGAATATAAATACTCAATTTAGTCACTAAATAACATTTCCATCATACGAATTTTAGGACAATAAGAAAAAGATTTAAAGAATAAAGAATAAAATATGTTTGAGGTTGCTATTCCAGTCAGTGATCACCAGACCAGTGTGTGTGTGTGTGTGTGTGTGTAACTGTATATACTGTTTTGTAAAAAATATGACACTTAAATATGTTTTCTGAAAGATTGCTGAAAATTCACAAACATTCACAAAACAACGTTCAGTACAGTGTTTAACTAAAGTCTCCTGGGATTAATGCACACGAGCAAACGTTTCACACTGTACGTCTTTCACAAGTTCAGAGTTCAAAGAAAAACACTGAAATATAAAATATTAAACAGCAGTTAAGTTAAAATTTAAAACGGGGTAAAGTTTCATTTTGTGCGTTTCTGCCCCTCACCAACACCAGCGATTAACACGTTCACATATTTATAATAATTATTAACACATTCCTCCTGTGTGACATCACACACCAGGTGTTTCAATCTTCAGCGTGGGAATTTACCTGGCCTGGTCATGTGACCTCCAGGTGATGAGAAGTATTCGTTTATTTTGTAGTGTTAGGGTTAGTGTTTTTTATTTATATTATTATTATTATTAGTAGTAGTAGTAGTAATATTATTATCATTTATAAGTTCCCTGCGTGTTCATCACCAGAGGTCCGGCTCGACCCAGACAATTTTGCGCTGCTCCTCCCGGACGATGTGCTGTAGGTTGTCCAGCAGGGCGGCGATGTCGTTCCAGCTGTCAGGAGGAACCCTGCGGTACAGGCAGGGCAGTTTGTCCAGGAGAGGCTCCTCGCTCCGGGAACACTCGAGCAGCTGAGTCTCTGTTAGCAATTGCTGACGCAGTTTATGTCTATGAGAGAGAGAGAGAGAGAGAGAGGAACGACAGACAGGTGCGTTTATACCAGACAAGATTCTTTCAGGAAATCCATCACTACAGCAGACACTCAGAAAGATGTGAAAGATACCATGAGCACTAGCACGGTTTCCCCTGGACATGACCAGTGTGTTTATTAATGTTGGTTATAAACAGAGAGAGCGACAGCGTCTGGTCTGTACGAGACGACCTACTTGAACCTGCGAGCGCTGCGGTCTGTAGACGCGATGAAGATGATGATGGGGAAAATCTCAGAGCGATGCAGACGCCGGACACAATCCAGCCCCAGCGGGAGAACACAGTGAGTGCCCTGCACACACACACACACACACACACACACACACACACACACACAATGACTGGTTTCAATCAGAACACACCTCACCAGAGCCCTGAAGACAACATTAACTTTAGAGATTCACATTTTATACAAATGTCTTTGTCTTCCTGTTTGTGGGAAAAAATATTGGATGTGCACGCAACAGTAAAGTAGAAGATTACGTTTAATTAATTTATTTTTTCTTTTTAGAGATTTAATTTAAAGTAATATAGCTTAATTAAATTTTTAAATCAATCAAAAATCAATAATATTCTGGCTGGAGATAAAAAACGCTGATATAGAGTATTTATATATTAAATAATGCTGTCAGTAACAGTGAAGTACACTGCACTACTGTGTGTGTGTGTGTGTGTGTGTGTGTGTACAATGATACATACGCGATTCATGATCTTCTCGACCCCCTGCACGGTGTAACAGCAGTGTGTGTTGGGGTCACACTCCTCCAGAACCTCGCCCTTCTGCATCCGGGCCGCGTGTTCAGACGGGCTCAGAGTCTCTGAGGCCGGAAAAATGAGAGAAGATTAAACTTTATTAATCCCGGAGGAAATCCTTGAAATGTGTGACATCACTTACAGTCTGTTCCCTGTAATATGTGTTTTTATTTTAAATATGAAACGTTTACACGTCTCTGTCTCATCCTCTCATACAACACGCAACATCAACGCTAAAGACTTTTTTTATGTTTATTATTTTTCTACACAATATCTATACAATTATTAAAGCACTTATGTTTATATTTATTTGTTTGTTTGTTTGTTTACTTTATATTGCAAACTAATTAATAAATATATAAACAGATTAATACATCAATTATTTGTTTGCTTTTTTACATTTTGACAACTTTTATTTTACACCATAAATATTTTTTTAATTAATTTAATAATTTAATTTATATATACAATAAGTTATTATTAATTATTATTAAAATATTACAGTAAATTATTATTATTAATAATAATAGTAGTAATAGTTTTTTTAATCTGTGATTTATTTATGGCTTAAAACAAAAACAATTACATTTTATTTTATTTATTTATTAGTTTGTTTATTATATATTATTGTTTACAACATAGTGAAAATAAACTAGTAGTATAGCAGTAGTATTAATTTTTGTTATTATATGAAACATGAAAGCACTTAAACTGTTGTCTCTGTCTCTCTCTATGCCTGTCTGTCTGTCTGTCTCTCTATCTCTCTGCCTGTCTCTCTGTCTGTCTCTCTGTCTGTCTGCCTGTCTGTCTGCCTGTCTGTCTGCCTGTCTGTCTGCCTGTCTGTCTGTTGTGTAGTTGTCCTTGCCGTACCTGGCTCACACAGCTGGTAGCCGTCCTGCTCAGCCAGGCGTTTATGAACGATGCCCCTGAGGATTGTGGGAAGCAGGAGGACGGGGCGGCACACGGGGGGGTAGTGAGGGGTCACCAGGGTGTAGGGCATCAGACTCACCGAGCCGAGCTTACCGTCATCTGAGGGGTAATAACAGGGGGTGGGGGGAGGGGTCAGGAAGAGGGAAGGTTTAAACCTAGATTACATGAATGACTCGACTGCAGGAGTGTTTATTATCTCTCTCGTTCTCTCTCTCTATTACCGCGTGGTGAGTTTGCATTGTTGTCCTCCTCCACGCTGACCCACAAAGGGTTCCTGCCCTGTCGTGCTGTACTGACGATCCGCACAGTCTTCTGCTTAACCTTTGCCCTCTCCATCTGTATGCACACACGCACACACACACACACACACACACACATATATAATTTATAATATAACATTATATAACATTACTTCTCATCCTGATAGATTTTATCATTCTTTGCAGCCATGATTTATATTTAAAATAAACCTTTGTTTATTTAAAAAATATAGAGAGATAAACTAACAAATATTTTAAAAGGAGACGGTTGATATTTAACAAGGGAGGAAGGAAGGATGGAAGGAAGGAGTCTCCAGTGTCAGTGCTTTTATGGTGTAATGAGGAAGTGATTTACCCTCTTGGGTGCTTGTTGTTGAAATGAAAGCTCCTCAATCGCTCTGATTAACTGCCTCTGCGCTCTACACAACACAGAACAACACACACACACACACACACACACACACACACACACACACACACACTCCTGAGCCACCGCATCCAACACAGCACTGTACTCTACTGTACTCTACTGTACTACCTGTAGAAATTAGGCACACGCCCACACTTCAGGTCAATCAGCTGACAGCTGTCGACGTGACTCGCCCTCCAGTAACCTTCATGGCCGAAGTGACTGTCCGTCACGTGCAGGATGTCGTTACAGGTGACGGACAGCGTCTCGGCCCCGCCCCCCTGCAGCGACATGTTCACACGGACGTAGAAGGAGTCGCCAGAGGTGACCTCACTGCTCTTCAGCTGCTGGAGGAGATTCTGATAGGCTGAGGAGGAAAAGTCTAAAGGTGTTATATGAGTCGTAAGACGCTCAAAACACAGTGCTGGTGCTGATTTCATTAATTTTTTTACGTTATACATAATACAGAATGTGTGTGTGCCAAACTTTAGCCGTTTTGGAGAGATGCTTTTATATGTGGCCCCAAAAATGGCTGTTTTTCAGCGTTCATCTCTTTTCATGTGAAATCTAAATTTGCCAAGTTTCATCTGAATGACAATTAATATCATTGAAAGCTTTGAATTCAATAAAGTTACGGACACTACACCCAGGTGAGACACTTTTCAGCAGTAGTACCATGTTGTACCTGGTTAAGTATAATAATAAAAAAAAGTTACATGTGTGTCTTGTAAAAGTATTAATCATTTTTCATAAAAAAAAAAACAAAGAAACATTTATAATAAATGTATGCCTTTTTTTCCCTGTAGATAAGTTTATAATGTTGAGTGTATGACGCTGCCCCCTGGTGGAGCAACTGAAAATAGCTCTTTTTCCAGGACGGTTAATATTCAGAACACAGATTGTAAAGCCTTCCTGGTGGATCGGATTAAAACCTTTATTGGACCTGGGGGTTCTGGTTCAGGGGACACATGAGATCCTCATCAAGGCATCAGATATCTGTTAGCTTTCTAAGGTACGTTAGCATTTCTGTTCCTTACGGCTGAGCCTCGCCTGCTGAGAACCTTCAGAATTAAGATCTCAGAGTGTTTAATTTATTTATTGATTTTTTTTAATTAAATCAAAAATAAATAAAACTGAACATCATCCTGAATTTTTTCGGAATTTTAGCCTCAGTATCTTGGAATTGGCGGAGCTTAAAGCTTAAAGGCCCCCTGTGTTAAATCCGCGCGCTACACTCGTCTTCATTCTCAGAAGGCGACATTGAGAGGAGGAGGAGAAGACGTATCTGCTTAAAGAGACGTGTAAGGTGTGTGTGAGTGTACGCGGTATGTGTGTCTGTGCTGACCATCTTGTTTCGGACGCAGAGAGAGGCTGCATGGGCCGTTGACCTGCCCGAGCGCCCACAGAGCCTCCTCCATGGTGGAATCTTCCAGGTGCATCCGGAGCGCTCGCTGCTCCTTCTGGAACTTCACCTGCACAAACACAGAGGGGTGTGTGAGCTAATCCTGAACACAAACCACAACAACACACTCACACACACACACACACACACACACACACACACCTCCAGGATCTGCGCCCCGGGGTTGATTCCCACGACGTGCGCAGGCGAGCCCTCGGTGACCTGATGGACGAAGACGCCCGTCCTGTTCCCGCCGATGACCTGCAGCTGGCTCAGCAGCGCCTCCCCCTGGAAGGACAGAGTCAGGGCTCGGCTGGTGATGCGCACAGCCTGAGGACGGGAACGCACCAGGAACG
>JAOVVB010000011.1:7844086-7860136 GCA_028570985.1 Heterobranchus longifilis | reverse complement strand
CTTTGGCTGAAATAACAGCGCTGAAGTGGTATAAGTGAATTTTAACACGCTGGAGTCGTTTTAAGACAAAACTTCATTTTAAGTTTAAGTTTATTTTAAGTTTAAAACTCTTTCTACAAACTCTTTAACCAACGACACGTACTTACGCTTGTTTATAAAAATTAAAAACATTAAAAAAATAATATAAAATGGTCAAATAAAGTCCCACTCGCTCCCGCACGCTAGAGGGCGACACTGAGTCACATCGCTGTCACTGAAAGCGCCGAGTGAAAAGAGCGGAGAATCAAAATGGCGCCCAGCACCGAGAGAGCGCTTTAGCGGTACACACCGGGATTCTCATTAAATATCTCACCAGAACAGTGTAGTTTGTATCATCTTTACGATTTTAAGTCTTGTGTCTTATTGCTTAGATGTTTTTTTGTTTTTTTTTAAAACTTGCATCCAATAAAAACCGCACCGTCTCCCTGTTTGCCTTGTTTTATTTTCGGATGTAATGACGTCATCTGTTTAATGTATTAGTTTCTGTTTATTTATGATATTTAAGGCTGTTTAAATGTTTTTTTTTGTTTTAATTTCCTTTAAATTATTTAAAATATCTATATCTTGTGTCTTCATATAGTCAAAATGCTTATTCTTCCAGTTTCCTCCTGTGTTTTGTGTAATATTTGCATTTTATTCTGATTATTATTATAATGATGATGATGATTGTATGCAGACAGAGATGAAGGTGAAGATAAAGCAGTGGCACGGTGTGGCCTCATGGCTCTGGGTGGCCAACGATGAAAACTGTGGCATCTGCAGAGCTCCGTTCAACGGCTGCTGCCCGGACTGTACGCCACTTCTCCGTTGTTTTTATTCATTCAATCATTTTATTTGTTTGTATAAATCATTCATACACTCCGTAAACCGCTATAACATCGTCCGTGTGTCGCAGGTAAAGTCCCCGGAGACGACTGCCCGCTGGTCTGGGGTCAGTGCTCCCACTGCTTCCACATGCACTGCATCCTGAAGTGGCTGAACTCGCAGCAGGTGCAGCAGCAGTGCCCCATGTGCCGGCAGGAGTGGAAGTTTAAAGAGTGAGGCTCTCGCCGTCCGGCTCGCTCGGCTACACTTTAACGATTTTATAGAACGTCGCAGAACCTCAAAGTAACGACTAACCCTTTGTGTTCTCTTTCAGGGGAGAGACAACATGATGTGATGGAAATAAACGCTGACGATCTCAACTCGATTCTGTTTCGTTCTTACACTAACGGACTCTGAGCCACATCATGTTTGTCACCTTAAACCATGACAACTATTCATCAGTGCCGTCCACTGGCATGCAAGTTCCAGAGGTTAACATTTCCAGATGTTCTGACCCGTTGCTGTGTCTGTTATTAATCTGATCATCAGACGTGGTTGGTTCAAAGACTTTTAATATTATATAGTTAAAATCACAAACATTGCATTGTAAAGCCCCGCCCAGAAATACAAGGGGAAATGAATTTTAAATAAAAAGTGTCAAATTTTCTAACAGTCTATGGGTTTTTACATGTTTCTCTTGAAAAAAACAAAAACTCCAATCTCTTTTAATATACACTATACAGACAAAAAGTATTCGTCCAAACCTGTTAATGATTGAATTCAGGTGTTTCGATCGATCAGGCCTCGTATCCTCAGTGAAGGGCGATCTTAATACTTCAGCAAACCAAGACATATTGTACAACGCTACACTTCCATACAACCTCGTGTTTTTTTCCAGCATGACTCCACCCCAGTGCACAAAGTGAGGACTATAAAGACAAGGTGTGATGAGTTCGGTGTGGAAGAACTCGACCGGCCCAAACAGAGAGCCCTGACCTCAACCCCATCGAGCACCCTTGGGATGAACTGGACTGGAGATTGTGAGCCAGGACCTTCTCGTCCAACATTAGTGTCTGACCTCATAAACGCTCTACAGAATGAATGGACACGAATTCCCACAGAAACACTCCAACATGTTGTGGACGGCCTTCCAAGAAGAGTGGAATCTGCTATAGTTGCAAAAGGGAGACTGACTCCATATTGAAGTGTGTGTGTTTAAATACAATGTCACTGAAGGTTTGGACAAACACTCTTGTCTGTATAACGTAGATATGATATGATACAGGCTTTTATTTTGGAAAAACAATGACGTCAATAAACCTGATGTGACTCTATGAAAGGCTAAAGACAAAAGTAAATTTCCATCATGATAATAATAACAATAATAATTCAGTGCTGAAGGACTGGACAGTAAAACATCACCTTAATGCCACAAACAGAATCATCAAGTGATTAATTTTTTTTTTTTTTAAAAGGACACACCCACAATTAATAACAACCATGTAGAGGTTAAAACCGTTCCCCAGTACACTGACTCTGACTATAGGTGGAAGTAAGAACTGTGAGGAAGCCCAGAGCAGGAGGGACGCTCACTGTACAGGAAATAAAGCGCAGGAGGAACACAGTGCCTCTAAATCTCACCTTAGGACATAACGAACGTTAGGGGGCGGAGTAAATACGGGCCGCGACTCCTCATGCGCACGGACAGGACAGGACGCCTCATAATTAAAGTCCACTTAAATAAAAATAAAACAAAAACAGCTTTACAGAGACGTGCACGAGCAGTGACGGTGTGGCCTTTACGACTTTTTGGAGTCCTGCACGTTCCTCCGTCGCACGTTGTTCAGATCCACCGGGGTGAAAGCTGCAGGACGCAAACACACACACACACAGATTCAGTGTGTAGAACAAGGCATTATACTGTGCATCCCAAAATATTAGAATATCATAAAAAAAAAAAAAGTTAATTTTCTTTTGTGATCCAACTTAAAAAGTAAGATTCACTGTATGTAAAATGAAATGAAATATTTTAACGTCAGTGAAATATAAAAATATTTGTGAATTAAAGTTAAATGGATGTCTTTGATGTTATCTGATTCACAACAGCCGTCATTAACGGTCATCAAACTACCAAATGTTTGCTGGGAGGGTATATACTTAACAACACTTAGCTAAAAGTCAAAGTAGCAGCTGTACATGCAACCCCACTGTCATACACAGCTGATTTACGACCTTGGGAGAGCTTCACAAGAAGAGGCCTGAGGCTGGAGTCTCTGCATCAAGAGCCACCACAAAGACGTCTTCAGGAAATGGGCTACAACTGCTGTATTCCTAATACCAAGCCATTCCTGAACCAAAGACAACTTCAGAAGAGTCTTTCCTGAGCTGAGGAAGAAAAAGTACTGGATCGGGCCAAAGTCCTCTTTTCAGATTAGAAGTAAATTTTCCGTTTAATTTGGAGTTCAAAGATCCAGAGTCTGGAAGAATAGGGAAGAGGCACCGAATCCAAGCTGCTTTAAGTCCAGTGTGAAGTTCACACAGTCAGTGGTGGTTTGAGCAGCCATGTCCTCTACTGGTGTTGGTCCACTGTGTTTTATCAAGTCCAAAATCAATGCGGCATCTACCAGGAGCACTTCATGCTTCTGTCTGATGATAAGCTTTGAGGAGATGCTGATTTCCTTTTCCAGCAGGGCTTAGCACCTGCTCACAGCACCAAAACTGGTGTTATGACCTTCATATTACTCCTGAACCGTATAGAGAATCTATGGTCTGATGTCAAGAGGAAGAAACGCCCAGCCCAACAATACAGAGAAGCTGAAGGCTGCTATCAAAGCAACCTGGTCTCCAGTAACCTCACAAAAGCGCCCCAGCCTGATCGCCACCAGGCCACGCAGCACTGATGCAGTAATTCATGCTAAAGGAGCCATGACGAAGCACTGAGTGCATTAATTAACTTACTTTTTTAGAATTTCTGTATTTTAAATCATTTTTAAATTGATCTTAGGAAATATTCTAATATTTTGAGATACCAGATTTTGGATTTTTATTAGCTATAAGCTGTGGCCATCGAAATTAAAACCAAAAAGGCTTAAAATATACCACTTTACATGTAACCTAACATATCACTTTAAATGTAACCTAACATTAAAATTTTTCAAGATGCACTGTGGTATTGTTAATAATATAAATAACATCCCACATTCTAGAACATCCAGGTTACTTTAAAAGCATCTAATCATCTAGAACTTTCAAGATTTTGAAATAAGGAGTTGTTCAAGGACATAGAACATCCACCATTCTCTAACATCTACACTTCTAGAACAACTAGGGTTTTAAAATGTGTAACATTCTAGAACATCCCACATTCTAACACACACATTAGTAGCTTCCAGGTGTTTTCCTTTTTTTTCTTTTTCCTTTTCTGGCCTTTCCTTGTCCAAAGAAATCATAAATAAATAAGTAAACAAACAGCAGGAATTAATGAATTTAACTGACACAGCATGAGCGAGCTTCAACAGCTTTGGGTTTTTTGTATTTATTCGATGATCTGACAGCATCTAAGCTTTAGATGACTAAAGAGCTGACAGCCAGACATAAATGGTGTGTGTGTGAGCGTGCGTGCGTACAGCTCAGGCTGGGGTTCGGAGTTCTCTCCACGTACTTCTGAGGTCCCTTGTTGCTGTTTTGAGTTCCCTGGAAGGACTGCATCTCCCTCATCACACACTGCCAGGCTGCACACACACACACACATATATACACACTCAGATCAAACCTTCACTCCACTTATCTTCTTATCAAATCACTGCAAAACCTTCCAGTCTAATAACAATAATAATAATAATAATAATAATAATAATAATGATGATGATGTTCCTGACTGAAGTGAATAAAGCGGACGTTCTCCTCGTGCGCTGGGGTGAGGAACTCATCAGTGTTGGATGGAGAACACACTCCAGATGCCTGCTTGTAGTTCTGCACCATCCCTAAACCTGCTGAAGACACAAACTGAAATATTATTTCATCTTTCGGTCAAATGTGAAAGTTTCACTCACTCACTCATCATCTATACTGCTTTATCATGTATACAGGGTCAGGGGGTCAGGAGCTTGTCCCAGGAGACTTAGGGCACAAGATGGGGTACACTCTGGACAGGGTGCCAGTCCATCACAGGGCATGCGCGCGCACACACACACACACATTCACACACCACAGGCAAATTGGTCTCCTAATCTTCATGTCTTTGGACGGTGGAAGGAAACCCAACAAACATGGGGAGAACATGCAAACTCCAAACACACAGACCCAAAGTGGGACTCGAACCTGGACCCTGGAGGTGCAAGCCAACACTGCTAACCACTACGCCACCAAGCCCCCTTAAATGTGAAATATTTACAGTTTTATTCCAGAATCTCATTAACTATTTACCACTTTACCTACTCATTTAATATCTCTCAAAGATTCTTTTTATCTTAATCCTCTTTTTTTTGTTGCATTGAATAGCAATTGAATAAACAATGCAAGATGTTTAATCCTATAAACATAAATCTACACGGCTGCACTGAATGAACAGGTTAACAGGGTAAAATAATCTAAAATGCAAGTGCAATTGAAAAAAAAATACGTTTACAACAATTTTTTAAATCGTTACTTGAGTTTATTATTTCATTTAAGTACTCCATCCGCATTCCGACAAAAAAAAACCCGCCTCCGCTGTGATTGCGCAAAAACATCAGTCTTCTGAGCCCTGATTGGTCAGTTTTACCTAATACGCGCGTGAACCTGACCTCCTAGCCAATCGTAGCACAATGCGGAAGCACAAGTTTTAAAATGTGGGTGGGAAATAAATCAACCCAATTGTTTTACGGTTAGCATTAGCTAAGCAAGAAGAAAACGGAAAATATTTTGTAAGAGTTTAAAAAAAGACTATCTATGTGTGATATATTATTGGTGTACCTACCGTGTGTTTATTTAGAACAAATAAATAAAAAACCACGTACGATATTATAATAAAATAATACGCTTAAAAATCCTGAAGTCTCGTGTATTAGCAAAACAGTGAGCGGATCCAAAATGGCGGCCTGTTGGGGGTGTAGTTCACTAGATAGGGTGCATGACGTAGTGTTGAGTGCCCTATATAGTGCGCCTACATAGTGGCTCTATTTTGGATTGAACACATGCAGATTTTCTTAAAGACGCAAGAAGGTCGATTTAGTTTAATAATAAAAATTATTTTTATTTGGAAAAAACAAGGTATAAAATGATAAGAGCATGTGGGTCGGGCAAATTAGAAATACAAATAAGTATTGTACAATTAACAACAAGAACAATAATGTAATGTTATAATAAAATGTACATCTTTTATACAATTTATCTACCACAATTAAAAAAAAACATTTCATATACATATCACAACAACCCTCATCAAACCTCTGACTTTTGCATTGCCTGCCCTTGTCAGTCCTGAAGGGGGCGCAAACTTTTGCACTGAGTTTGCACACACGTGTGTTCATTTAGAACAAATAAATACAAGCAATATTTAATATTTAATGTAATAAAATAGTGGATGTAATTCTATCTTGGATTTAACCGATGCAGATTAAACAAAGCCGATGTGAAAAAGCAACAAGGATGATTTAGTGTGATAGTCAAAATATTTACATCGAAAAACAAGGTATAAAAGCATAAGAATTTGGGTCATGCAAAGTAGAAATACAAATTCGTATTGTACAGTTAACATCAACAATAATAATGTAATGTTAATACAGCAGTATGAAATAAAATGTACTTCTTTTATACAATTTATCTACCAAAAAAAAAAAAAAAAAGCATTTTATACACATATTGTCACACAACAAACTTCTTACTTTTGCATTGCCCCGCCCTCCAAGTCCTGGAGGGGGACAAACTTTTGCACCGAGCTGTTGAATATATAATAAAACGCATACACTGATATTAAAAAACAGTCACTTTGTTTCTCGTCCCCCAGTGGGAGAAATGCGTCTCTCTGCATGAACTCCCACGTTCGAGGTTCCACGTCTCTGCCGTCTGCAGTTCTGACGTCCAGAAGACCTCTTTCCCCACAAGAGCTGGACGTAGCAGCGGTTCCACCCTGGTTCTCTCTCCGTCATCATGAGACGAAGAAGAATGCTTGAGCTGATTCGATGCACCAGACAGACGCGCCCCAGGTTCAGTCTCCTCCGACGCCGAACATCTCGACCAGCTCTTTACAGTCGGTGTCGATGAGGTCGGCGGGTTTTTCTCCGCAGTCGTTCTCCGCCTCGGGGTCAGCGCCAAGAGAGAGCAGGAACCTAAACAAGCATGAAGTTAGGAATCTGTAGAAAAGTTTAAAGATTTTAAATACATGATGTACAGTAAAATGTATTTACTTGGCGATGTGTGGGAATCCGTCGCTGCAGGCCATGTGGAGCGGCGTCCAGCCGTCCTCGTCTCTCTGCATGATGTCGGCGCCGTATTTCACCAGCAGCTTCACACACTCCAGGTTCCCAGAGAGCACTGCCTCATGGATGGCTGCCATGCCTGGTGATAAAAAGTGATGAAAACGAATTACAGAACCAGACGCAGACTTGACTCTGAGAAATTGGTGATAACTCTAACACTCACTGACTACCCTGTACACGATGTGGTGAGGAGGAGGTCTTACCTGAAGGGTACATTGTGTCCAGGGTCACCCTTCTGGCCCGAATAAAGCGCCCGATCCTCTCCAGCTCCCCTTGACGGACGTAATCCTGGAAGACCACGTCATTAGGGAAGTGGACGTTGCGGACGGGTTTTACAGACTTGCGTGAAGGAAAGCAGGGCAGCAGACTCCCGGGTTTGGTGTTGCATCCCTCGTAGGTCACGCTCTGGGTCACTGGGCACTGGTAGTACTTCATCATCCTCTTGAGGAAAGTTCGTTGTATGGATCGTCCTCAGAATCCTGCTCGGACTAGGCTTCGGGTCGTCTTGTCGTCTGATGCTGAGAGCTTCAGGTCCTCTCGCTGTGTGCCGTCCCGTGAGCTAGTTAGCGCTCTTTATATCCTCTCACGGACTATTTTTGGTGCCATCACCTCACAGCTCGAGTGACTGAACTGGAAGCTGAGTAGATTTTTGACCCTCCTGACTGATGGGAACTGATACTTCAGCTTGTTTTCTCCAAGATTCTTTCTTTCTCTCTCACACACACACACACATATGCACACACACCCCCTCCTGACAGCTCATAGCTTGTGGTCACGTATTCCACAGGCACCCAGTAAGCTTCTTGTAAACAGCTGTAAAGATGGTTTATAGATAAAGAATGTAAAATAAGCTCGTAAACATGCTGCCAGTTCTGGAAATGGCATCGATAAGCAACGAGAAAAATATTCCCATTATGTTTCCCATCACAAAGGTTATTTTGAGGCTGGGATAAAATGAAAGTATTAATATAACTTCTGTTATCATTAGGTTCAAAAATGGAGGAGATTCCCAATTAAAACTAATAACATGGTCATAGGGAAGGAGGCGTGGCCTGTGTGTCACTCCTAGTGATGGAGACGTGGCCACTGTGTCAGTCTTCATGAACCCTGTGGCGTCACCCATAAGTGTTCTGAAGCTCCGCTTTTGCCCAATACCACCCCCGTTAAGCCATAACTGGGCAAATGGGTGGATGTTGCCACCCACAAGCTAGCGAGCTGATATGCTAATGCATCAGATTGAACTCATGAAGTCACCCATAAAACTCCTACATTTCTTGCGGTAAGTTAAACTGCAACAATTCCAGTAAGATGGTTAGCTAAAGCGATGCATAGCGGACATCTAGAGATTTTGTAGCTACAATACAGCTGTCACTCAAACTGGCCACACCCCATGATTCACATACAGTTATAACAAATGGGAAATCTAGCTTTGGAGATGAAAACGGGTTTTGTCCCAGGTTGAAAATGTTTATTTTTGTCGTAAAGTTGGGCATTTAAACATGGGGCTCCATGGGGCTCACTTTTCAAGCCTGCCCCAAGTGGACATTCAAGGAACAGCATGTTTTGGCACCACCTCCCCCATTGGTCAGTCCTAGTGATGGAGGTGTGGCATGTCAACTTTGTCAAGAAAAACAAACACCAACACAATTGTGTCACCATTTTGTTGTTTATTTGGCCACCAGTTAATTTTTCCACATTTTTTTTTCCTTTTTACGTGTGATGGAATGCTTACTTTCATCTTGTTCATTCCTCTTTCGCTCTTTACATCTTTACATTAATAAAAAAATCAAAAAAAATACCATTACACAAGTCCCTCCACTCTATAAACCCAAATCCTTCTCCATTTAACGTCGACCCTCTGAACAACAGCAATAAATAGTCAGGGGTTAAAACGACACATTTACATCCCCGATCCTGGACACGTGAAAGAAACTAAACGATCCCACAGACTGGTTTTACGAGACATGAGCGCGTTCCCCCACCCCTTCAATTTATCCATGCGACGGAGAGGAGATGCAGAGCGAAAGATGGAATGTGTCTGAAAATGTGATTCAGTAACCGAGATGAAATCTCCGCTGGCGTGAAGAACAAATGTAGTGGTACAGAAGATTCCCCCCCCCCTCACAGACTGAGCGTGACCAAGTGCCAACAATTACACAAATAAAAACTGGAAAAATAGAATTAAATACAACAAATAGATAACTTTTCTATTGTTTAAAAAAAAAAAAAAAAAAAAAGTCAGTAGCTATGTATTAATGGTTATGGAGGAAGGGGAAGAAAGAATACTCTCCTAGGGGGGAAAAAAAGAGGATAAAGAATGCTTGGTCTTAGCTACATCTATATTTAATTGAACCGAGGATGTACTGTTTTTTTTGTTTGTTTGTTTAAATCACTGTGATGCCCTGAGATCGATCTGTCCATCCCAGTCACCGAACTCTTATCAAACTCCCAAATTAAAAAGGTCCTAATACCAGCCCTTGTGGCTAGCCACAAGATGAAACCTTCAAGATGCTAATTAACAGACAGGAGAAACGAGATTTAATGCCAACACAAGGTTTAACAGTTTGGTCTCTGATCAAAGAAACTTCCCAAAACAGTGTCATTTCTTCTTCGAGGTCATCGGCCTTGGTGTAAAAAGTCTACATGATTGACAGGGAGAAGTTTGAGGGTTCCTCGTACAGGGAGGGCTTGGAGTAGTGGAAGTGGTGGTTGGTGAAGGGGTTCGTCTCTCCTCTCTCTCACACGCGCGCGCGCCCGCCCTCTCTCTCTCTCCTGTCCTTATAACTCGTCGTGTCCCTCTGCGTCAACGTCGTCTGGGTCCTCGAGGTCCAAATCCTGCATGATGACAACAATGATGATTATTTATTTACGAGCATTATTAATCCCTAAAACCTGTACAGAGTACTGAGCTCATCCTCAGCTCTGAGCCAAACGATGAGCACGATGGCGTCATGCTCTGGAATTAGACGCTTAAACATGGTGGACTGGGGCCTTTCCAGACTTACGAACATTCTAGAATGACCTTGAAACTCTTTCCTGCTCTTGATCCTGGAGAAACCTCCCTGTCCTCATTCTGCCTACTTGACCACACCCACTTCGAGTCAAGATGTGATGTTAATAAGCTGATTAGTTAAAGCAAAGGAGAAATAAACCACACAACCATGGACAGAGGTTTTTCAGGGCCAGTACTTTAAATACTACTTTGCGCTAGTCAGTCATACGCAGGATTGTTTGCTAACCAGCTAGGAATAGATGGAAGGGCTGGTTTAAGCACAGAGTACAGGAGTTTACCTAGAAAAGCCAAACTCATCGGCTGATTTTAAGAGTTTATGATGATCAACGCTTGATGACTAATTTGAGGCAAATTATTTTTAAAAGTTAGGAAAAAAAAAAAATCCCTGGCGGTACTCACATCGACTTCTTCTTCATCATCCCCTGCTGCCGGTGCTCCGCCTTCCTTTCCTCCGCTCTCCAGGAACTTTGTAAAGCCCTCCAGTGTTCTCTCCCCGCTGTAGTCGATGATCTATGGCGAGAGAAGCGGTACATGGTGTATCAGAACATATTGCTTGTTTAAAGCTGTTTAGGACCTCGGCTGTGCCAGGACCTCAGGACTGGGACTCGAACGCAGCTCGCAAAATGTTGGCTAGAGGAATAATAAACTGGGATTGGAACATGGAGCGTCAAAAGTCGCTCATTTTGGATTTTCAGAACTTCAACAACAAGCAAGTATGGGGCACTTCATGACTGACTGGACGCGTCAGCTTCAAGATGCGCAGGTTTGACTTCACAGCTGCTGAATGACCAGCGCATAACCGGGTCTAGATTTAGAACCGGGGATATTAAATAGTTCCCAAAAATATACTCTATAACATCCTGCCAAAGGCCGTTATCACTCACACCCATATTTGGGACACATCTTCCATAAGCAGGGGTAATAAGATCCTTCATACTGAGAAAATCTGCATCAACATTTTTCTCCTTAATTTATTTGGCTGCAAGATGTAGTAATAATAAGAAGGAGGAAAAAAGAAAAAAAAAGTTTATAAATCTCTAGAATGGTAGTAAACAAGGGCCGTTTCACAGCATTAGATGCCAGCTGCCCCTCGGGAGCCCAGAAACAGGGGCAAACATGCACTTCACCCAATCAACGAGGAGGTGTGGGCTATCGCAGCACCTCCACCGCGACTGTAAGTAAACACCACCGCGCAGCCGAGTGCCACTTCACCGCCCACATATCTGACGGGGCTGGTTCTGACCGGATTCCCCTGGCACACGACACCAGAGGGCGTGACGACCTCCTAACCTATAAACGAGTGCTCCTAAATCAGGAAAGCCATGATGGTGGGCTGCACTTAAATTAACTTCGAGGAGGATCTCGAGGGAGCGAGACAGTAAAATTATGGCAAGCTGACTAAAACCAAAACATTAAAAAAGGTCCCATATTTTACCAGGTCATTTTTGTTTCACTCCTCTGCCAAACACACCGTTTCAGTGTCTAGGTAAATGATCCGCTGTTGAAGTGCAACCTCAACAGGCCAGGGAGAAGGGTTCCCTCTTATATGATGTCACATTAGGGGGGACATCATACAAGAGGCAAAAAGAACAAATAACAGCAGGGAATGTCTGCACACTGGAGACGCGTCCAAATGTCTAAACCTGACCAAGTGAATTTTGGAAAACAGGTGCCCTTTAAGGCGATTAACCTTAAATAGACCCTAATTATAAAGTAGGAATTTATACTTGGGTGGTATTTAGAATTAATTTGTAACTCACACAATAATGAAATACATTTGTGAAACAAGTATTTGATGTAAAGAGGAAATGCATCGAATTGTTTTGTTAAATTCAAAAATTAAAAGCCTGACCTTGCGATCATCTCCTGCTGGGAAGAACTTGAGCGTGGGGAAGCTGTGGACTTTCACAGTCTCGATCTCGTTGGCCGTAGAGTCCATCTTGGCCACTATGATGTCTGCGTGATCCTTGTATTTCTCTCCCAGCTGATCCCAGATGGGAGCCAGCTGTTTGCAGTGCCCGCACCAGGGAGCATCTAACGCAAGGGGACATGAGATCAGGACAAAACGTTCTCCGAGCAACATGACGTTTATGTATATGAAAGAAAATTTATAACAAAGGTGCTTACAGAATTCGACGAAGACGTTCTTGGTGGGATCGAAGACGACTTCCTCAAAGTTCTTGCCTACCAGGACTTTGACTGGGTTCTTTTCCCAGTCTTCAGGAATGTCCTGGCTCATAAGGTGAGGCTGTGGACAAACACATGAGAGGGTTTAAACATGCAAACGTACAGGACTGAAAAAAAAAAAAAAAAAAAGAAAAAAAAATCCCAACCACAGAACCGTCTACAACATTATGGGTTTAAATGGGACGTTCACCTTGAGCTTGCCCTCTGTGAACGCCGTGCAGAAGGAGATGATGTTCTCGGATGTGATCTCTGAGGACTCTGGTTTGTATTTGGTCATCTCGTCCTCCAGGGTGATGAGGCGCAGGGCGGGGCACTCGTCCTTCTTCAGACCGAAGAACTCCAGGATACGTTGGTTATCCTCCACCTCGCTGTCGATGAAGATGAAGAGAATCTGCAGGGAAGAGAGAGAGAAAAAAAAAAAAAAAAGGTGTCCTTGAACTGCTCACGCCAACGTTTTGCTTAATGTATGAATCAGGAATTGGTGGCGTCATATAAATCACAATCACAAGCCTGCTCAGCTAGAAGTGCGAGATCATTCTACAGGAACCAGGAACGAGCTCGGGGAGTCACGCACCTTGCCTTTGAAGCCTTCGGCTGCTTTCTTAAAGTGGTCCAGCTTCTCCTGGAAGTCTTTGCTCGCTTTGGGCACGAAGAGCAGAATGTGGGACTTGATCTCTCCTCCGAAGATTTTAGGGGCCGTCTGATAAAAAGGACAAAAAAGATGAAAGAATTTATTTTATTTTATTATTTTTTTTAAATGTTGCACGTAGACATTTTAACCGTTACTCACACTTCCTGCATGAAGTGCAGTCGTGTTACTGCTCACAAGAGCTTCCCTTTAGCTTCACTCACAGATTACAATTTGCAAATTCTAATAATAATAACAATAATAATAGCTGGCATTTTATCAGCTGGGGGAAGTGGGCGAGGACGGGATCCTGCTCGGAGTGTTTACCTGCTCCGTGAACTCGATGACCAGCGGGAGCTGATTGGCCTTGATGAAGCCCAGGAGGTTCTCCTTGGTGAGCTCGCCATCGAACGTGTTACGGCCTTCGTCAAACTGCAACACACCAAAAAATAAATAAACGTTACACGGAATTTTTACACAAGAAGCTGAGGAGCCAATACTTTTGACACCCATATCGGTAAGAGGGGCGTGACCTCTCACCACCCTTGACCTGTGAACAAACACTAGCCTCAAAATGAGTGTACGTACTAGTCTTAGAAAAGGGGGCGTGACCTATGTCGGGCACAGTGGAAGGGGGCGTGGCTTCACCGTATGCAGGATTTACTATCAAACCCCTTTTACGACTCCGTTTGCGCAACGCGGTCATGACGAGGATTTTATAAACCGTAAACACCTTTGATGTTTACAGTGTTCTCTCACAGAGGTGTAGTTACACTTAGATTTGTGGTTCATTAAAGAAACAAATCCAGACGTTTCCCGCAGACGGTTTCTGAAAACAAACACTTCCCTGATAAACAAGTCACAAAAAAAAGGGAGAAATGATCACGAAAAAACTAAAGAGTGGAGGAGTAAACAGGCGGGGTGGTGATGACAGGACACACTGCGGACGAGTATTCGGGCAACAGGTGTAAAAAAAAATTTTTTTTTTAAAATCAGAGTCAGACACGGCCAAAAGCAAGGGGTTAGCCGGGGGCAGGATGCAGAGCCAGGGCTTATTTTAGTGCGTGTGTGTGTGAGTTGATGCCGGTATGGACAGAAGCCAGTGTGGGTCAGTTTACCTGGCTACGATGGAGACGTGGGGCAATAAATATGGAATATTCCTGACTGACACACAGGATGCGTGTAAGGTTTAGGGCTTTACATTCTGGGTCACAAGGTCAGAGACGGAGGCGTGGCTTCCACATCAATAAGTCTCAGAGAAGGAGGCGTGGCTTCCACATCAATAAGTCTCAGAAGGAGGCGTGGCCTCTCATTGATTGCTAGAAAAAAGGCGTGGCCTGTGTATCTGTCAGTCTTAGTAAAAAAGGTGCAATGTATGTACATGTCACTCCTATGAAGGTGTGTGTGTGCGCACACAGTCAATCTATCAGTCTTAGAAAGAAAGGGTTGCTGTACGTCTGTCAACTACAATAAAGGGGCGTGGTCTATGTATTAATGGTCTATGTCAATGGTGGAAAATAAGGCGTGGCCTATGTAGCGACAATCTTTTTTTACGAGGACGGTCTGGAAATCTGTTGGTCGCATAAATCGTGTGGTGAAGAGGGCGGAGCTTGGAAACATTACTACTTCCTGTTCACTACAGCATTCATACTTGGATGAAATCCAACCGCTGTGTTAATGTGTAGCGCCTCCTAGGGGGAAAAAAAAAACAAAAAAAAAACACAGGGACCGTGTGATCGGCAGTATTTATAAACACACTTTAATCACCTTCTTGAAGAGAACGACGGCGTCCTTCGTGACCTCGAACTTGGAGAACGTGGCGTCGTCTGAGGAGATCCCGAAGGGAATGTCATCGATGGCCTCGGCTGCTTTAAGGAAGGCCTTGGCACCGTCAGACTCCACATCCTGCGCACACACACACACTTATCACTCACAGGTAACACGCATCACATTTTAACACCTTTTGTATATAATGCAGCTGTGTAAACACTGTGTGTAAACAACCTGCAGAATGGGTGTAAGCACACACACACACCTAATCAAGTGACTAAGCACAGACGCTGAGCCGCGTTGTACTGCATCGTTAAAAACGGCTTTTTGACAGAAAAACTGAAATTTACAGCCGACTGACCTTGAAGAAACCGATGACGGCGACCTCGTTGTCGGCGATGAGCGACTCGGCTTGCGCGACCTCGCTGATCGTGGCGGCGGCCGGGCCGGTCTTCTTCTTCAACCAGTTCACGATGTCATCAGCCTGACGACCAGCTACACACACACACACACACAAATAAGCATTCATGTATAGAAATTCTCTTTAAATAGCGTATCCTAGATTCTTTCACCGATTTAACACAAGTAACATAAACTAACTTAGAGAGACAAAAACTTAAACTTGTGTTACTGAGAAATCACAAAAACAGCTTTTCTATTCTGAGGAAACCTTCACCCACTGACACTGGAGACTCCTTCCATAAACGTTAAATAAACACCAGATTAATGTTTGCGCATGTTTATCTGTTTAAACATGAACATATGTTTATCTGAAATGTAGTGAGTTAAAATGGTCATGTGACTTCAATCTATTTCACTTATTGGCTTCTAATCTGCTCAAACAGAAGCTTGGCGATAGAAGATAAACACCACCCCTCGAGCTCGAGCGCAAAACATGAAAAAAAATATATATATTAGGGGAAAATATACATGAATCGACGTGTCTAATGGTACGAGTGCTGGAGTCCACGCTGAGGGTTGTTCTGCGTAGAGAGAGAGAGAAGGAGAGAGAGAGAGAGAGCGAAGGAGAGAAGCAGAGAGAAAGAGAGAAGCAGAGTGAGAAGGCAGACGAAGTTCCTCGGCATCGGGTTACATGTAGCAAAGCCACAGAGCAACGTGAGGTTCAGCACGCACAGCCGCGCCGAGGAGGA
>JAOVVB010000011.1:7738349-7751149 GCA_028570985.1 Heterobranchus longifilis | reverse complement strand
AAATAATACAACGGGGAAGGAAAAAAATTGCACCCCGGAAACCACTGCACTGATTGATTGATGGAGAACAAACGCGCAAAATTCATAAGAACGATGGAGACAAAACAGACGCCAGTGGTGCAGAAACAGCTGAAAGTGAAACGCCAACAAATTCTTACGATTAAACCCCTGGTCATATTTAAGCGACCACTTAAAGCACAACAAAGGGAACCGATTTATTCTGCAGGGGTGTTCCATCCCCCATCCCACCAAGTAACTTTTACTCTGAGTAAATTTTTAAATGAGCTACTTTTTACTTTTACTTGAGTAGATTTTTATAAGTGTAACTTTACTTGTACTTCAGTAAAAGTTCAACAAATTTTCATTTTACCTTAAGTACAACATTTTATTACTCTTTCCACCTCTGTCTAGGTCTCATATTGTGAAAGAGTGTGTGTGTGTGTGTGTAGTCATAGCTAAAAGTGACTGAATGAATCAGAGTGTGTGACTTTTTTTTTGTATTAGCGTACTATTAATCATCCAGATGACTGTACAAACACTGTAAGTTTACCTCTCTGAGTGAAGAGTCCCACCCTTTAGAGATCTCAGGTTTATTTCTCTCTTTATTGTTTATCTGTTGTGTTCTGATGTTTTTTTTCTCCTGAATTCTGCTCGTGCGACTCAGTTCGCTGTGTTTCTGCAGCATGTGCTGTTCTGTCTCTAACCCCGCCCTAATTAACAGCCCTTCTGCGCCCATCCCGCCTCCGCGTGCTGCTCTCGCTGAGGTTTGTGGCAGTAATGTGTCTTACAGTAATGGCATTTCTACACTCCTCCGGATACCCGGCTCAGACACAATGACCACAAAACAAACCCATTTCCCTCCATCTTTACAACCTTTCCTCACGCCCAGAGTCACTTTGTGCTCATTTAGATTAGCATATGTTAGCTTTATTAGCACAGAGAGAGAGAGAGATAGAGAAAGAGTGCATAATTTATGTGAACAATGTTTATCTTTTGCATTTTCTCTACAACACAATGCATAAGCCAAAGTGATGTTGGATTCTTATAACAGTGCTATAACAGCCGCTCTGACAGTAATGCAGGTTTATATTTATTATTTGATGCGCTCCTACTAATTTACTAACATTTCTGCTGTTGCAGTGGTGAAGTTTCCTTAAAGTGTCTTTTATTTATGTAAACATGATTGGAAGGAGTCTCCAGTGTCAGAGGTAAAGATGCAGTGTTGAGTTTCTCATCTTCACAACAAACGAGTTTACACTTATGTGTTTCTTCTCAGTAACAAAATGGAAAAAACAAAAAGCCAAAAGCCCATTAATTTTTTTGAGATAAAGGGAGAAAATTAAAGGCTGGAGTGGAAAGTTTCTTCTACACAGAGAAAAAAATATGACACATGACTTCTTAAATACATTTAGCAACTGTCAAATTGTCATAAGGCTTATAATAATATTACTAATATTTTTTGTAATGTTTTAAAATAAAATAATAATAAAAAATCATTTTAAAAAGTTTTGCTGTCCTACAAAAAGAAAGTGTGTCATAAACAAATGCAGATAAATTACTACCAATGCTATTTGACATAAAAAAAATGTCAGGATTTTTTTTTGCCTGGAATTATTATTAAATACATTTTAAATAATTATTAAAGAATTCTGATTAAAAAAAAAAACACTTATATTTATTCCACCTCTTGTACCTTCTCGTCTCAGTTTCTCCAGTGACGCTCAGCGCACTGCTCGGCTCGCGCCGGAGCGACAGGTCTGAGGAATCTGAGGAAAAGCGTCTGTAAGGCCGAGCTTCTGCGACACACCGGGTCAGGAAGCTGTTTTTATTAAAAGCTGCTTTGCCAGGAGGCGGATATTTACAGCGAAGACCTCTGTCTCTGTCACTGCACTGAAGAGAATAAATCAATAAAAGGATAAGTGAGAACAGCACGGTGTTTTGTGCAGCATATGGCACTGGTGTGTGTTTGCAGAGATCCAAATGAGGGCAGATAAATGAAGACAAAGTGCGGCGGTGTACTCGCTCGCTCCGGCCCGGAGAGGATTCGGTCCGGTCTGTCTACACTGTGCTTAATTGCAAAAAAGAAAGAAAGGAAAGAAAACAGTGGCTAATTTCAGTAGGGAAGTAGAGATTGCAGGTGGAGGAGGATGTGGAGTAAAACCCAGAGCCCAGAGGTCATCAGCGGATAATAAAGCTGTAACACCTTCACTTCCACAAGCCGCTCGGTGTGCAAGTGCTGATTCCAGAAAATCTCCAGAAGCCCCAATTAAGATCCGGTGCTTTAACCCGTTCCTTCACAGACTCCACGTCCACGGCAACTCGCTGATTCAAACACTTCTGATCGATAATGAGACAAATGAAGCGAGTCTTGCGGGTCAGTTTGGATAAGCACAGGGAGAGGAGCGGCGCGTGTGCTAACAGATTATTAGGTTGATGAATTAAACAACACTGCGGCCGGCTCTTGCGCTGATCTTGCACAATTGTGGAGAGAGGATGTGAAATGTGTGCATTAAACATGATGATGATGATGATGATGATGATGATGATGAATACATAATTAAGGAACAATTTAGGGGGAAAAAAAGAGCAACCTGCTTGTAAACCAAAACAACACAACCAGGTTGATGGGTTCTCTGTTTAGTTTCAATTGAAATCTAGCGTGGTTTGATTTCACCAAGAGACAAATTTGATCCTAAATCAACCCAAATACAGGAAGCAAGTCTGAACATGGATGCATCTGTCCACTTTATGTGGCTCTGACAGTTTTTTTCTGTAGCTGTGACTTGCTATAAGGAGCTGTGAGAGGGAGACTGAGCCGAATGACAGAGCTGTAGTGCTGCGGAAACGCCAGATTTGATACTGAAGATTTGATCATTCTGATGAACAAAAAAGGAACTCACCGCCAACTCTGATGATATTTTTTAAACAAGATTAAAGCCATAGAAGAAGAACTATTCCAGACATTTGACCTTGCCCGCATCCGCATTCAACCGCTCGCTCTTCATCACTCTGATGAGAATCTGGGACGAAGAAAAGAAATAAAGTGTTTGTTTAACTTTTGTTCCCTCATCATCATGTCTCTGAGCAGTGAATGAAGATGTTATTCAGCTCTACCTGCAGCTCAGACATCGGTATTTGTGGCTTCTTTAATTTTGTGAAGTGATTAAACTAAACTAAACATTTCGCAAACCAAAATAAAGAATTAATTTTGCGCTGATTCAGACTCAGCAAACAGACTAATGTGTGTGAAAGAGTTTACAGATAGATAGATAGATAGATAGATAGATAGACAGATAGATAGATAGACTACACTCTAAACTATTCACACTATGCGGTTGGACGAAATCAAGTTTGTTCAGAGCTGAAACGAAATCTTAAAATAAAATTATAGGGATATTTATAAAATTGTGATCGTTAGAGAACCGCAATACAAATTATATACACAGGTCATACAGTATATAACAAATACAAGTCACTTCATGAGCATGAACGCATTAAAGTCAGCAGGAGTATTTGGTTGCCAAAACTTTGTGGCAAAGCTAATGCGACAACGTTATAAATATTCGAACACTGTTCACTGTTGGTATTAAGTTTGTTTTGGAAGTTAAAATGATTTTGAGGAAATCACATTGAACCAACCTTGAATATGTGATTTTGGGATCATGTTAAACGAATGAGCCCAATACAACACTGCCAATAAAAAAAACTTCAAAACAGCATTTACATCTTTCTTTTTTTTTTTTTCAAATTAAATGCATCCATCCTTGGAACACTCATGCTGTTGATGCTAGTGTTTGATTTATTAAGTTTTCAACTGAGCCAGTTCCCTGACTGAGCTCCAACCTATGTCCACTGGGGATCCTACTGGTGAGACTAATAAATACACATGCATTGCTTTGTCAAACAATGAGCGTCATAAAATAACTCAAAATACATGAATAAATATCTAAAACAAAACCTAGCCGGGCAAAATGATCACTGAAATTTAGAAAAATTTTACATTTCTTCGCGATCAATAAAATATCTATCTATCCATCCATCCATCCATCCATCCATCCATCCATCCATCTACCTACCTACCTACAGGAAGTAAAGGCTTGTAACCTCTGAGATCTGGACACGTTATACAATTTAGACGTTGTGCAAACAGACATTAAGTGCCATAAATAAATAAACATACTTATCAATAAAGGTCGATAATTTGTTGTATAAAGGTTATATTTGTAACATTGTTAGGATTATATATTCAACATGATCCCAACTTTAAAGTCACTCTAACATTTAAAATTGTTGGACGATGTCACAATGGAATTACAACTATATGACCATGTTTTGTGATGTTAGGGCTCCTTATGTGTATTTATCTAGTAACTGCCTGGTCAGGGCTGCTGTTTTAAACCCATTACAGGTTTAAAAAATATATATACTATATATTTCTCATCGTCTGTAGCGCTTTATCCTGTTTAACCACATCGGTTGCGGGGAGCGTGGAGCCAATCCCAGGAGACTTAGGACATGAGACGGGGTACACCATGGACAGGGTGCCAACACACTCACATGCTCATTCACACACTACAGGCAATTTGAGATGCCAATTAACCTAACCTGCATGTCTTTGGACTGTGGGAGGGAACAGGAATACACGAAGGGAACCCACCAGGCACGGGGAGAAAATGTGAGCTTCATGCACACAGACCCCGAGGTGGGAATCAAACCCAGACCATGGAGGTGCCAGGCGACAGTGCTAACCACTCCACTCCACAGTGCTGCCAATTTTATCTTTCAAATTCACATCAAAAATTTTATTTGTCCTGTACACAACCATACACAGTGTGATATGCAGTCAAACGGTTACACGACTGCTCGTCATGTTAAAAGGGAATAAGAAGGTAAAAAGAGGTAAATTGCACTAAGAAAGGAATTTTAAATAAAAAGTCAAAAACCGTTACAATAAAATAAAATATAAAATAGAGATATATAAACAGGTAAGGGTAAAAGTATAAGCTGTATAAATTATTTTAAATCTGTATAAATGTGTTAAGGGAAAGTTATGTCAGTATTATTATTATTATTATTATTATTATAGATTATTTATTTATTTATTT
Source organism: Heterobranchus longifilis (assembly GCA_028570985.1). Classification (NCBI taxonomy): domain Eukaryota; kingdom Metazoa; phylum Chordata; class Actinopteri; order Siluriformes; family Clariidae; genus Heterobranchus; species Heterobranchus longifilis. The sequence goes on along the minus strand of JAOVVB010000011.1, from coordinate 7,746,044 downwards.
TTAAAGGTATAAACAAACATAATATCTGTATGAGCAGGGTTTAAAAAGACGCTTATGAAACCTGAGCTGTGGTTGAGAAGCTGTCAGGGCTGCAGCACACACACACACACACACACACGGCTCATCTACAAAAGGTTTCATTCTGCATCCTACTTCAGGGATAAATGAGAATACAGATCCAGATAAGGAGCATGACGTCATGGAGATATACACCATTTATTTCTGCAGATATTCCTGTCCCTTTTTTTGTTTTTTTTTTGTTGTCCCACTCCATGTCCCTGGCCACGCGCTCCTTCAGCCTCCAGAAGAGTAAAAAAAAAGGGAGGCTCTCACTAGCGCCCCGCACCGTCCAACAGCAGGAGTTGCACGTTTACAACAGGAGGGCGTGGCTTACGCACGGAGAGGTCTGACGCGCGCGCTCTGCGCTCCTATATAAGCGGTTACGCGCGGCGCAGAAGCTCCACAAGCTGCTTTTACGCGTCTGGATTAAAGCAACGGAAAGACTCGCAGACGCACACATATACACACACACACACACACACACAGATATATAGAGTTTTATAGCTATATATATTGAGAGAGACAGACAGAGACAGGGATCCAGGATGGAGCGAGTCTTTTGGACACTTTGGCTGCTTTCCTCCGCGCTCTTGGTGATGTTCGGGTCCGCGCAGGAGTTCGGCGCCACGCAGTTCGTGTGCACGTCGGTGCCGAAGGACGCGGATCTGTGCGCGGCCACCATGCAGAACAGCGCGCCGGCGGAGGACCTGAAGAGCACCGTGCTGCAGCTCCGGGAGACCGTCCTGCAGCAGAAGGAGACCATCATGAGCCAGAAGGAGACCATCCGGGAGCTGACGGGCAAACTGAGCCGCTGCGAGGGCGCACAGGAGGACGGAGGAGGAGGAGGAGGAGGAGGAGCGGCGCAGAAACCCGGCGGGCGCAGGAAGGAGCCGGGCAAGAACACCATGGGGGACGTGTCCAGGACACCCGGGGACACCCTGGCGCAGCTCGGCCTGACTTTGGCCACGCTCAAGCAGAGGCTGGAGAACCTGGAGGTACTGGAATCTGTTTGATGGATGATTGATGAGCCAGAACAAAAGATCTGGTAGAACCACAAGATGAAAAGCCGTTTCTCTTTGTGGAAGTTTTTTGTTTTTATTTTTTTTTTAGCAAAACACTAAAAAAAAAAAAAAAAATCCAAGAATCCTTTTTGTTTCTTAAAATCCTGAGCTTAATCACTCTAAAATATGAAAAGAGCTTAATTATTCATCTATCATGAAAAAAAAAACCACATTTGTACCATAAAAGCATATGATTAGTGCGACTGATTTCAGTTAATTAAGTTCTAATTAACAAGCGTTAATGAGTCTACAGGTCTTAATGTGTTAATTCTACAAGATCAAAAGACTTTCATTTAATTCAGGTGTGTTAGATCAAATTAATGTAATTCATGAAATATTCTTCAAACACTGCAAGAGCTTAATTCTGTTCATTTATCATTATTATAATATTTTTTTTTAAAGCTTATGATTAGTGAGAATTCTACACCAGTTTCGTTAAACAGTGCGGTCGGAGACTCAACGCTGTTAGACTTCATTGACTGTTTTACAAGTGTTATTTCAATACCATAAGAGAATTCTGCTGATTCTACGAGATTCAAAAGACTTCAATTTAATTTAGGTGTGTTAGATCAAATTAATCTAATCATATTCTTCAAACACTGCAGGAGTAGAATTAACACCAGGAGTCGTGATTAAACAACTGATGACAAAACACCTTTAAATTGTGTAGCTGCAGGAGTGTTTATGTAGAATTATAAAAAGTAAAAATAAAAATAACATTATAGCACATATCAGCTCAAAGCTGTAAGTGTTAACTGAATACGGCATCAATCAGCACTGTGAAAGTTAATTCCGGGGCTGGAGGAATTCAAGTATATATTACTTTTTGTAAAATGGAAAATTTGTTCCCCAAAAAAAAAAGCTTTGAATTAACACCTAACACTTCATCATACTTATTCCTAAAGCAGTGTTAATACATCCGTAAAAAACAGGAGCATCTGCACGTCTCGGTCTGTTTTTCTCCTGAGCCGCGTCCCCGGTGCCTCCTAATCTCCTCGAGCATGTGTTCATTATGCAAGTGTTGAGTGTTTTGTAACGTAGAGGAGTGTTGAGTTCTGATGATTTGCCTCCAACACGCACAGCGTCATCTCAGTCTAAGCCTGAAATGAGATTATCAGGTTTCTAAGTCGTCCTTGACGCAGCAGTCTCCAGTGTCTACTTAACGCTGTTGGAGTCGTTGATGCAAATTCAACACGACTGCGTGCTTTAATACCTTTAAAACACCAAATGATTTAAATGAACTCTTTAAGATGATGTTAATGAGAATTATTTCAATACCAAAGATACTAATGCAAACACTTATTTCATACTCTGAGTTTGTTAGTTTTACGAAGATCACCACTTTACCACTAAACGTGTTGTTTAGACTTTTTTATTTTGTATTGGCGTTAATCCAATACCATAAATATTTATTGCATCATTAAAATTAACACCCTTGTTAAAAAGGCAGAGTGTTAAATGAACACTTGTGTTATTGAAAGAACATATCTTATACCCAGCACAAGTGTTAATGTAACACCACTACAGGAGTTACTTCACCACTACGGGTGTGGAGCCGTCACTCTGTTCACAGTCTTTATGGAAACCGCTCAGTGCTGAGTATTTTCACAGTGTTTCCAGATTTTTAGGTTAATTCTGCACTGTACAGTAGGTGTTTATTTGACTCTGAGTGTTACAGTGTTTCCCTGACCTTCCACGGTGCTCAGTGATATGTTGTTTAACTCCACAGCAATACAGTCGGACGAACGGCTCGGTGCAGGCCAACAGCCTGAAGGATTTACTGCAGAATAAAATCGATGACATGGAGAAGCAGGTCCTGTCCCGGGTCAACACACTGGAGGAGACCAAAGCAGGAGCGAGTAATGACACAGAGCAGCGCAACCGCGTGGAGGCGACACTGAGCACGCTACACCACCGAGTCACTGACCTGGAGAAAGGTAGCACATGCACACACACACACACACATGCACATACTGAGCACGCTGAGCGGACTACATGGAATCGTTGCTTCCCTGTTGTTCCGCAGGTCCTAAAGGCAGCAGACCCATGGATAAGTTCCAGCTGACGTTCCCGTTACGCACCAACTACATGTACGCCAAAGTGAAGCGCAGTCTGCCAGAGATGTACGCCTTCACGCTGTGCCTGTGGATCAAATCCAACGCCTCGCCCGGAGTGGGGACGCCGTTCTCCTACGCCGTGCCGGGGCAGTCCAACGAGCTCGTGCTCATCGAGTGGGGAAACAATCCCATGGAAATCCTCATCAATGACAAGGTACTGACCAGTGTACTCTTGGACAGTGCTGATACCATTATTGTTAGCATAAGAAAGGGAAAAAAAGGCTGGTGATGGAACGAGTGATTATAGCTGCTGTAACACAAGTGAGAACAGGAACTAAATGTAGTCGAAGTAACTTGAAATGAATAAAAAGTACAATATTTTACTATTTCTTGAGCATTAGTAAATGGCCGTGGTATAAGAGGAATAAAACACTTCTGTTCATTACAACATAATAACTGGTGATTATTTTTCTTTTTTTAAATTTTTTATCAGTCTTAACACCTGTTACCCTGTTGCAGGTCGCAAAACTTCCCTTCCTGATAAATGATGGGAAATGGCATCACATCTGCATCACGTGGACGACACGTGATGGCGTTTGGGAAGCGTTTCAGGACGGCGTCCTACGTGGAACCGGAGAGAACTTGGCTCCGTATCATCCCATCAAACCAAACGGAGTTCTGGTCTTAGGCCAGGAGCAGGTGAGGAACTTTTAAAGGTTAGGGATGAATCCTGAATCAGTAGCTGTAGTGCACTAGGGAGGGGGTGTGACAGTTTCTCACTTAGCCTAGCATTAATCTACTGTATCTATCTATCTATCTATCTATCTATCTATCTATCTATCTATCTATCTATCTATCTATCTATCTATCTATCTATCTCTCGGTCTATCTATCTATCTGTCTGTCTGTCTATCAACATTTATTTATATGGCATCTTACAGAAGCCTAAGTTGAACCAAAGTGCTTCACAGTATTACCGTAAATGACAATAAAATGAAACAAAGATAGCAATAAAATATACAAAGCAAAACAAAACACATGAAATTTAAATAAATCCACTGTAAATAAATGAGTTTGAAGTTTTGTTTTGATCAGTGGCAGGTCAGTAATATCACGTAGCTCAGGTGGAATGTTGTTCCAGAGTTTGGGACCCGCCACCCCATAGGAGCGATCCCCCTCCTGTTTGTACTTTGCCTGAGGGACCACTAGTAGTTTCTGGTCAGCAGAACGTAAAGATCTACTTTGTTGGTAAAAGTTTATTGTCTCACACATATACAGAAGGAACCAGACCATTTATTGAACTAAAAACAAACATCAAAAGTTTAAACTGACTCTGTAACTGTACCGGAAGCCAGTGGAGAGATCAGAGCATCGGTGTGATGTGATCATCTTTACGATTATTAGTCAGCATACGAGCCGCAGCATACCGTACGAGGTGCAGGAGACGCAGATGAGCTCGAGTGACTCCAACATAAAGAGCGTTCCAATAGTCTAGCTGTGAACTAATAAAAGCGTCTGTCTGCATCCATCCATCCATCTATCCATCCATCCATCCATCCATCCCATAGCACTCTCAAATTAAACTATCACACTAACACTTAAACTAAACTAAATCTATCTGTCTGTCTGGATGCCTGTCTGTCTCTTTACGTCTGTCTGTCTATGTGTCTGTCAACCCACCTGTCTATCTGTCTGCCTGTCTGTCTGTCTGTCCTCTTATATACAGCCGTCTGGTGTTTCTGATCTCAGAGAGACGAGGAGGTCAAACCAACTGCTGTGTTACAGAAAAACAAAACTTTGGATTAAACTGGAGACGGGGCTTGTGGTTTGATTTGTCACGATTCTGCATAAACTAAGCTTTCCCCTGTGGTAGGAGAACAAAACACACACACACACACACACACACACGCACACACAGACTGAAACTAAATCCCCCCTCGCCGGTGTTCTGTCTCCCCAGTGAGGAAAAGGAGCGTCTCGGAGCAGCTGGGCTTCTTTCCCATGGTATTGTATTAAACCCCTTCTTTTATTACAGTTTTTAATAGTGGAGGGGCAAAAACTGAAGCAAATTTAAAACTGATTTAAAAACAGATGAAAAATTCCATGCGCTCGTGAATGTAAGAGAAAAATGTCATGACTCATTTCCACGTCCAGAGCCCTGAGCACCGCGGGGGACTCGGGGCTCGAATCCCACCTGGATTATTTACACTCAGTGGAGGGAAAAAACTGACGCGACGTCTCCACAATAAACCTTCCCATAAAATCTAAAGCTTCTGACTCACTGCAAATACATTTCTGATTCCTCACGTCCAGAAAATTACATTTCTTAAATAAATTGTGGGCATCTTGTGTTAAAGTAAAACGGAAACCCACAATGCAACAGCGAGCAGGTTGATCAGGTGCAGCCACAATTATTTACACGAGCGTTTGCTAAGTGAAATCGACTCTGATGTCGATGGTGCTTCACCGAGCTCCTGCGATTTCAGCCCACGTGCTGTTTTGTATTTATTTGAAGAGCTGTGTCTCTGAAGATCGCATTAATAGAGCAGCAGTCTTGTGTTAATAATTAAGCAAACACTTGAGGCGATGTGAAAATACACTTAAGGCCATGAAGGGTTTATTCCTTAGCAATAAAAACTCTAGACAAATTTAACCTAAAAAAACAGAAACCTGTAATGTATATGTAAGTGATAAACACTGCGTGTGTGTGTGTGTGTGTGTGTGTGTGTGTGTGTGTGTGTGTTACAGTAAAATACTAAGAAACAAGGTGGTGTGATGAAGTGGACTTTGTGCTCTACCACTGATGTTGATTATTTTCCTATAACATTCATCCACTCACTCACTCATGGTCTATAACACTTTATTCTGTACTCAGAGTCAGAAGGGGCGGAGACTATCCCAGGAGACTTAGGGCACGTGGGGTACATCCTTTGACAGCGTGCCAATCCATTGCAGGGCACACACACACCCTGTGTAACTGACTAACTGAAACATCGCCTGACTGAATCACAGACTGAATCACAGACTGAATCACAGACTAACTGAGTTGCTGTGTGATTGGATCACTGACTGATTGACTCTGTAAACACTGATTGATTGACTGAATCATTGAGTGACTTCACATATGTTTAGGTTTGTAGGTCTACATGTGTGTAGGTCTACATGTGTCTGTTATTTTACCTGCACACGTTGATATTAACGAGCTTTACCTGTGAATGATGCGTTTGTTGCGCAGGTAGTTCAGCGCCAAGGCGAGTTCGCAGATGTAGAGTTTCACAGTGTTTTCGGAAAAATGTACATTTTGTTGAAGATGATAGCGCAGGTCTCCTCCTAACAGGAGGTCAACCACCATGAACATGTCCTCCTCATCCTGAAACGAGTACCTGGTTCAGACACGGAGAAATAGCAGAAACGTTACAGTCAAACCTACATCTGCCTTTTCCGGCGGACGTTTCAGCATTTAGCTTTTATGTGTCGGATTTTCTCCTCACGCTAATGGGATGTAATTGGAGCAACTGCTGAACGGCATCAGTGTGCATTAGCATGACATTCGCAAGCTCCGTCTGCTCATGAGGAGCCCAGCTTTAAAATATTAAACATACTGTATAGAACAGGCGGAGTGGAAAGTCAACAGGAAAATTAATCTTTAATGACACATAAACACACACACACCAAAACGGTCAAAGCAGGATAAAAGTGTGTACATATTTTATCAAAATGTTAAATGTTTAATGTACAGTAAGGCAGGGCATCCTCAGCACCGGTCCCAAGCCGGAACAGAGTGGATTGTGGCAGAAAGAGTATCCAGATAAAAACCAGTGCCAATGATCTGCGCATTAAAAGATCCGGTGTGGCAACCTTGAGGAAAGGAAAAGCCCAAAGAGAAAAAAATCCAAATTGTAATCAGCTTGCTGTGCTTTTACATGCCTCAGTTCAGATGAAAAGTTTCGGCACGTTCAGGGTAACACACCGGACTGCTGTAAAGTCGTCACCTCGGATTAACGCTACTGTTGTAAAACTTGTATTCACCTGAATCCTGCGCCTCTGTTACTCCAGCTTTAGCTTCAGTTCTCTCTATGATTAATCACAGTTAATCACAATTTAAAAATAAATACTCAGATTTACTTGTATTATGAATGTACAATGTTGGAATCACGAAATGCAGGACAACCTGGTTAGAGAAAACAAATCATGCAGTTTTATAATATCTCAAACTTAAAAACTGCACTGACATTATGGGAAGCCATTAGGGTCAAACTTGGACATGTGATTAATTTGCGATAAAAAATAGTAAATCAATTTACTGCAGAAAACCTCTGAAATGTCATTAAGAGGAAGATGGAGGTCACAAACCATCGAGTAAAGGTGAGATCTCTCACTCACTCACTCATCTTCTATACCGCTTTATCCTGTATTCAGGGTTGCGGGGGAGCCTATCCCAGGCTTAGGGCACGAGGCAGGGTACACCCTGGACAGGGTGCCAATCCATCGCAGGGCACACACACATACACACACTC
>JAOVVB010000011.1:7719611-7732295 GCA_028570985.1 Heterobranchus longifilis | reverse complement strand
TGTGTTGTGTTAGCCTTGTGCAGTAGGATAAGTTTGCATGGTGTCGAATGCAAAAGAAATGTCTAACATTTGCCCAGGGTGTATACAATATTTAAAGTTTGTACTGTCTAAAGTGTAAAGTAACGTTTGTAGTGTGTAAAGTGTGTACAATGTGTAATGTTTGTAGTGTGTAAATTGAGTACAATGTGTGAGGTTTGTAGTGTGTAAGATGTGTAAAGTTTGTAAAATTTGTACTGTGTAAAGTGTGTACAATGAGAAAAGTTTGTAGTGTGTAAAGTGTGTAAAGTTTGTAGTGTTTAAAGTGTGTATAATGTGTCAAATTTGTTGTGTGTAAAGTGTGTACAATATGTAACGTTTGTAGTGTGTAAAGTTTGTAAGATATGTTAAATGTATACAGTGTGTTTATTGTGTAAAGTGTAAAGTGTGTAAAATTTGTTACAGTTTGTAAACTGTGCGGTGTGTACAATGAGTAAGATTTGTGAAGCCTTTGGTGTTTACAGTATGTAAAGTTGCGTAATGAGGACAGTGTGTAAAATTGTATTAAGTGTGTAAGGTTTGTACAGTGTGTGTTGTGTTAGCCTTGTGCAGTAGGATAAGTTTGCATGGTGTCGAATGCAAAAGAAATGTCTAACATTTGCCCAGTGTGTATACAATATTTAAAGTTTGTACTTTCTGAAGTGTAAAGTTTGTAGTGTGTAAATTGAGTACAATGTAAAAAAAATTTAGTGTGTAAAGTGTGTAGTGTTTAAAGTGTGTATAATGTGTAAAGTTTGTAAGATATGTTAAATGTATACAGTGTGTGAGTGTGTACAGTGTTTAAAGTGTAAAGTTTGCACAGTGTGTAAGTTTGTAATCGAAACTGTACACATCCTGGTGAACGAGCTGTTACTATAGAAACGATAACACAATCAGGATCCAGATTTGTTGAGCAGATCCACCTGAAACAGTTTCCCTCCTTCGCTCAGAAAGCGCTAACTCAGCCGGCTCCGAGCCGTTTCATCACCGCGTTCACACTCAGCCTCCAGTCAGGTGTAATGATGATGTATAGCTCCATTAAATCATCTCGTATCATTTCTCACCTCTCATCGGCTTCTCTCTCATCCTTTGCACTTTCCGCATCTTCTTATTCTTCTTCTTTAATCACCTCCTGTTCTTTATTGCACAAACCTATTCTCTCTACACTTTTTCCTGTTTTCTTTCTTTCCTTTTATTCTCATCTTCCTATCTCTTCTCCTCGTATCAATTCAGATTCCAGCGTTCCAGCATCTTCTTGGACATCAGGATTCCTACTCTGTATAAAGATCAGCATTGGATACTGAAAATAACCCGTATCACCTGAACTCTAGGGCTGGGTGTCACTAGGGATCGTCTGATATGATATTAGGACTTTAATGTCGATTTGTATTGTGATTTTGTAAGTATCAAAATTTGGCAATAAACTTGGGAAATAATTCGCTCCCAACACACAGGACGCTGTTCTGCCTGTCAGTGTGTGAACCGTATAGAGTATTATAGAGATAGCACCACCTGTAGGAATATAGAGGAACTGTAAAATGAATCGCTGCACAGAAGAATCGCAAAACTGAATAATAAATTTTTTGCACACTGCACAGTAGTGGACACTCATGGACATAGCTCATCTGTACACTCATGCACGGTTGCACATACCCCGGACATTCATGGACATTGTACATTTGCACTTTTGCAAATTGCAGATTATGGACATTTATGGACCATGGACATCTACACACACATGCACATTTGCACACTTCCTGGACATTTCCATTTATTTCCACTTAAATTCAGCTTTTTATTTTTTTTTTTTATATAGATAAGTTTTTTAAAAATATTTCTTATATATCTTTTGAAATATTTGTAAAATTTTGCTCTATTTATTTCTTGTTAATTGTTTTTACATTTTTGAGGTCCCGAGCGGTCGTGTAAGCATTTCACTGCATATCGTACTGTGCATGACTGTGTATGTGACAAATAAAATTAGAATTTTTCTATTAAATGGTTGCACATTTACCTACAACCTGTATGAAATCCAGACAGCATCTCCCTCATGAGTAACAATCATCTAAAGAGAGTTTTAAACATTTTCATATTCATGGACGGCATCAAGGTCAAAGTGGAAAACCCAGACAGCAAACGGCATAACAACAAACGACATCTTGTTCAGCTCGTCCGATTGTATCACAGGAAGCTCAGTGTGTGTGTGTGTGTGTGTGTGTGCGTAGCTGAAAACTCTGACCTGGATCCGCAATATATCTTAAGCAGATAGGCGTTAAAATGGATGGGAGTCGTCTGCTATCTGAGATGCAACCAGAAAGTTGTTAAAATGTTCTCCAGTAATGATTGTGATTAATTAATTTTTAAAACCCGTTTGTTTATGTGGAGTCGATTGTCTCCATGAGCATCTGAACTAATATTAAAGTTTCACACTAAAGTGCACACACACGTGAGTGCGACCTACTGCTGCCACTTAAAAACGTAAGCTTGGCGCTACTTACACGTCAGTGTCGCAGCAGGAGTGTGAAATGCTCTTAATGTAAGGATTGGTTGGCAAAAAACACACTGCGAGCAACCGCAGAAACAAGTTGCTAAATACAACAGATGCTTAGCATCAGAATAAAAGAAGAAACATTAATCCGAAACAATTTCATTTAAGGAGTTTCACGGATCAGCCACATGTTAGCGCTGAAGTAAGAAACGTTACATTTACTTTCTAACCTGCTGAGTCCATGATGAGGTCACAAGGTTTCACAGCCAGATGTTTAGCCAGATGTTGTTGTTGTTAATAGATTCGCTGAAGTAGGATTCAAAAGATTTTTTTTTGCATGTTTGTTTATCTTAACTCGTGAAGTTCTTCTTAAAGCTCAAGTCCTTTTATTTTTACTCACTCGGTGATTCTAATTGGTCAGATGATGTTGATTAATTTTCGAGAAAGTAGTGCAGCTGGTTTAGTGCAATGCACTCATTCCAAAATGTTCTCAAATCTTTAGCAACAGCTGATTCACAGGGTGTCCAGCGCAAATGGATTAAAAATACAAATTAAAGTTCCATAAGGAGATGTTAATTCATTAATATTCATGGAGGGAGTCTACAGTGTCAGAGGGAAAGCTGTAACTTTCAGTTTTTGACTTCTTCAGGAGAGGCGAGATCACGCTTCTTAGCAGCTACTTTTTCTTGTATTAAAGTGAAGAGAGTGAGAGAGGAGTGAGAGAGACCGCTGCTATAATGCAAGTGAGAACAGTGTGCTGATGAACATCAAATTTAACCCTAAAAGGATAAAACTAGACATTAAAAAGTGTTAATGTGAGAAGAATAAAATGTTGCATCACTCTGTAATATTTTAAGGTCACAGCACCCCCAAAACACACACACACACACACACACACAATGTTTATTACTCAACACACTCGTGCATATCCTACAGGAGTAATGTAATAAGAGGCGTAATAAGGCTGACACCCTAAACATCAGCCAAACCGTAGCTGCTGCTGATTTGAGATTAGCGAGTAAGCTCCCGGCTACAGCTGGAGGACTCGCGAAATAACCACAAAACCGCATGTGGAGAGAACATGAGGACCTCTGAGACGAGTGTGCACACACACACACACACACACACACACACACACAACAAGCAGCTGGAACACGATCTCTGTCTGGCTTTCAGCAGAGAAGAAAAAAAAAACCCTTACAATAAAGCTGGCTGACTTCACACGCTCGACCGTATCTGCATCAGTGTACCTGTGGACGCGACATGGAGATGAGACTGGATCTAATTTAGACACGCAGATTAAACGAAATGCTAATCAAGGAAGAAGGGCTTTTTAAAATAATATTGATTGTGAAAAATAAACTCAACATTCACCCTATAACCAGAAGAATCCTGATGATGCCACAGACATCACAAGAGGCTAAAGGTGGGAGGAGCATGTTTTCTCTCTCTCTCTCTCTCTCTCTCTCTCTCTCTCTGCTGTCAATCACAGCATCACTTGCCAATCATGGGTGTCTGTGAGATCATGCAGGTGTGTATGTAAGAGGGCAGATATCGCTCTCCTCGGAGTGTGTTAGATAAGGAATTTGGATTTGCATGTCTCAAAGGAAGCACGTGTTAAACATTAACCTTCCCCTTCAGTAGCTGTTGTGTGATAGCAGAGAGTGAGCCAGTGGGGTCAGGGTTCTTCTCTGTACATGATGGTGAACCCTGTATGATAGGTGTAAGCCCCGGAAGGTCCAGGGGGTCACCCCGTTCTTATCACTACACGTCTCAGACAATAGGAGAAGCCCGAGTTTTCACCCAAGGATTTCTGAGGTTTTGAAGCTCAGCTGTGGGATCTCTGGTGGTTGGTATCTTGGAAGGTGGTGACTCCACCCAAACCCCCAGATAATCCATAATTGGAAGAATGGGTGGAATGTTAAATTAAATGCTAGCGTTAATACGCATTTGACTCTACACGTTGTCCCGTGTCACCTCCTACATTTCTTGTGGGAAGTTAAACTACAACAATTCCAGTTAGCTGGTTAGACATCTGCAATTCAGCTGTCACTCAAATCAACGCCCCTATTTAAGCGTAAGTTTATGACTTAAAATCATAATTCTAACTGAGGAGTTACATAAAAATGGGCCCCATGTACAGCGTCATGAACGGGAACTCTATGGGAACTGCAGGTTTAATAGCACCGGAGGTTGGTCCTGAGCGGGAAGACAAAATTTTCCCATTTTCTAGAATTGTCCTATAATACAGGGTGATTCACTCGAAAGAGGCCCTGCATATTTTGTAATAACTCTCACTCAAACCAATATACAATGTGCTCCTCTGTATATGGAGCTTTAAACATGCTGGGATGTCCCTGAGTTGGACCGATAAGGTAGGCGCCGGACAGACATCATGCCGTTTAACGCCGTACCCCTTCACTCAGTCACCCGACTTCCCGTCAGGATGGTGGTGTCCAGTAGTGAGCAGCGCAGCCTCATAGTGCGAACTTATGGGTCACCAAACAATGTCAGAGTGAATTTCGGAAGGAATATGGTGTTCCTGGCGTACCCTCAAAGAGTTTTTTTCAGGGAATGGTACGGAAACTGGAAACGATGTGATCATGGCGGAGGCCGTCCGGAAAATGTTGGAGGACACAAACGGTGGTGGAAGATTTGACGGAAAGAAATCCGACGTGAAATTGCTGCTATTCCTTCTGATATACTTGATATGTTCAGGAACGTGGAGCGCTGCGTCGAAACGTGTCAGAGAAAACAGGAGATCACTTCCAGCATCGCATGTGATACAATCGATTACATACAGTAGACGTGAAGGTATGTAGCACATTTTTGGTTCAGGTTACTTCATCATAGCGAGAGTTATTACGGAACATTCTGGGCCTCTTTCGAGTGAATCACCCTGTACTGGTAGACAGGTGTGAAGTTCCCCCGTCTGAATGTCCTTCGCTATTCCACATCCTTGGCTTTGCGTGAGAAGGTCATAAGACTTTCAGACACATGAAGTCGAAAAACCCTCACTGACCCAATGCTTCAACACACAAGCTTTTTTTTTGCACGTGCATGAACTATATTTTCCTCAAACTGACCCCAATGCAGCTTAAACTCAACAAACTCACAGCGAGGAGTGTGTACGGCCCTAACCAAGCCAGTAGCTCTTAAAAAAAATAAAAACTGTCAGACAGCTGTGGGGCCCCGACGCACACGAGTGTTTTATTTGCGCTCCTGTAAACGGTGTCCCTGTTGATGTGTTTATCTAAAGTGGCAAAGCGCAGGAACGACTATTTCATCAAAACGTATCCAGTTATCTCGGTTTATCATCACACTGATTTATCGACACACCTCTGCAAGTCAGAAGTTCAGGGTTTGATGGACAGCTTAGGAGTTAAAACGGAAAGACGAGTGTATCGATCGGAGCAGAGAAAGTGGAACAGAGGAGTGTGTTCTCCTGCAGCACGGGAGATCATTACACAGCCTGCCATGGCATGATGGACGATCACCTCAACTCCTCATAGGATCTCTCTCTCCTTCTCACACACACACACACAAACTTATTTTTATCTATTTATTTTGCACTAAATAACAAAGAACCTGTGCTTTATATATTTCACACACACACACACACACACACACACACACACACACACACACACACACACACACAAAACACCCATAAAGATACACAGAGGCAGGGAAAAACACCCACACACAAATCACAAACACGTATAAAACTTACAACCAACACACACAAACACTGTCCCTCTTTCTCTGCAATAGTCAGCATTTTGCAGCTCTGGGCTACTTAAGATGCAGGTGGGTTTATTAACAAAAACACACACACACACATACACACACACGTGGTGTGTCTCCATGGCAATCTTGTACTAGAAGAAGTGTCATAAACATTAGAACTCAGTTTTTCAGTTTTAGTGCAGCCGTGACCTGCTGTTTAGCAGTCTCAACATACACACACACACACACATACACACACACACACACACACACACACATATACAGACGTGTGTATGCATACGCAAACACAGATGGATACCAACATCTACACAAGATTAATGCTTTAATAAATTTCTATCTCTCTCCCACACACATCATGCAAGAAATGTGTAAAAGGCGACGTTTTTTATATTTCATCTCACATTCACATCTTTCCCCCTCACTTTCTCAAAATGCTCTCACATCACTTATTTACCTTTTACATTAAAATATTTACCTCTCACAATCAAATATTTCCTCTCATCTTCACATTTTCCCCCTCACATTTCCATATTTAACTTACATTCACTTAATCGACACTTTCACATATTTCCCCTCACTTTCACAAAATTCTCTCACATTCACATATTTACCCCTTAGAATCAAATATTTCCTCTCACGCTAACCTATTTCCCTCTTATATACACATATTTCCCCTCACATTCACTTATTCAACTCTCATCTTCACGTGTTTTCCGGTACTCACTTACTTACTCATCATCGTCATTAGCGCTTTATCCTGTATTCAGGGTCGCGGGGACCTGGAGCCTATCCCAAGAGACTTAGGCGGGGTACACCCTGGACAGGGTGCCAATCCATCGCAGGGCACACACCGCCTGTTTCCCGTTACATTCACATACTGTATTTCCCTCCATTCTCTCACATTCACATATTTGACGCTTTCACAAAACGCTCTCACATTCACATATGGACCTCTCACATTCGCAAAAAATTCTTGACAAAAATGACAAATTGCTCTTCCAGTCATCTATTCAACAAATTTACATATGTTTAATTATTCTCGCGTTTACTTAAATGCACTCGCAGAGATTCACATTTACTAATTCATGTCCCAACGTGTTATTTTTCGACAGAATGCACTCATAGATTTGTCTCTTGCATTGACAAAAGTGCCCAGATATTTATTCATTTGCCTTCTACATTCACACAAAATACTCAGTTTTAAAAATGAACATTTTGCAGTTACATAAACCGCTCTCAGACTCCTGAATTTATTTTTCACCATTTATGAAAATGCAAAAAAAGCAACTATGAAACCCACACACACACCAAAGCTCATACAGCTGAAGATTTTAATAAGAGCTCATTGCCTCTATGCCCTCAGGCTTATCGCAGTATGATGGCTTCCCTCAGCGCTCACCGCTGCACCCAGCACTAATTACCATTCATTAGCACCGCTAGTGGCGATACAGGAGCTGTTACATCAAGCTTTCCACACAGCGTGACTGGTCTAATACGAAACCTCTAATGATTTCACACTGATTTACTATGCAGGCACTTTTTTTTTTTTTTTTACCCGAATGCTGTGAACACACTGTCATTCTCAAGCACACTGTCTCGATCTCGCTCAGTTCATAAGCAAAACGTTTGCTGATTCATTTAAATGAATTGTGGGAATTAATTTGAAAGCAGGAACAAATCAAATGACCACAGTGTGTTAAAAGTAACACACTAGCACAGCTGGACTAAAGTGCTTGAAAATGTGTCTTTAGGCAGTAAATCAGATGAATCAAGTAGTGACTCAACAAAAAAAAAGAGTCAATTTAAAGAATCAATTGAATCGCATACTCATTTAATTGGATGAGAAGTTTTAAATTTTAAATGTTAGAAATAAATTAGCTGTCAAATTATTTTTTAATAAAATACTACTTACTGTTTTGTCTGGAATTTGGAATAAAAAGCAGGGTTTGGAGTAAAAAAAAAAAAGCTACTCTAAGTCTGTTGTGTCAAATTTTTGGACAAACAAACAAACAAACAAAAAAACTCATTTGAAAAGAATGCAGAGATTCTAAAATTAATGACCTTGACAGAAATACAAATAGGTAATAATGACATTCATTTTTATTTTGTTGATCCTCACTAGAGCTGTGAATCATTAGTAGACTGATAATTCGTTTAGTATTTTTGTGTATTTGATTAAATTTTTATATTTTATTACTTTTCAATTTGATAAAATTTTCAATTAGATTCAGTTCAATTGGATTCAATTGTTTTATTTGTTTCTTTTTTATTTGATTCAGTTCAGAAGCACTAATGTTTAATTTCATATTGTTTCAAGTAGCTACATACTGTACTACGTAAAGTATCTAATAAACACTGAAATGCTGAATAACCTTTATTGCTAATTGTTGCGTCACATACAAAACCATAATCTTTATTTCGTGCAATCTGTCCGCGCTATACTCCAGTCCAGTAGGTGGTGGCATTGGACAAAGCGCGCATAAGCGCAAAAGAAAAATTTTTTTTTTAGGTACTAATTTTGCAAAACATGGGTCCCTCACCCTCACTTATATTCTATACCGCTTAATCCTGTATTCAGGGTCGCGGGGGCGGAGCCTATCACAGGAGACTTAGGGCACGAGGCGGGGTACACCATGGACAGGGTGCCAATCCATCACAGGGCATTCACACACATTCATTTACACACTACGGGCAATTTGGGAATGCCAATTAGCCTAACCTGCATATCTTTGGACTGTCGGAGGAAACCGGAGTCCCCGGAGGAAACCCACCAAGCACACAGAGACAGGAATCGAGCCTGGCTGGGAATTGAACCCGGACCCTGGAGGTACAAGGCGACAGTGCTAACCACTACACCACCGTGCCGCCTGATTAAATATTAAAAGAAGTTTATTATTTCCAGATGAAGGAAATGAAGCACGTCAACATACACAAGAAAAATCTGAGAAGAAATTCTAGAAAGTGAGGATTACAATTTGACAGGGTCATGAACATTAATAACTGAACAAGATGATATCAAAACGTTTCGAGATTAGCTGTGTTTACAAGCTCATCAGATGCCTTAAAATTCTAGATGCACAACGACACGAATGTTGAAATAGATGATGAATGTGCACTCGGTTGAGTTGTGGACCTGCCTTGCCTTTATGGGTCGTGGAGATGACGGGATCTCCAACGGTGAAGACTGTTGCTTCATCTCAGAGTCATACCCATACACCCAAGTTTGGTCACCGGTGATGATCCTCGACGTGAAGGACGAGCTCCAACGAGCATCGGTACAAGTTGACAAATGGTTTGGTCATTATTGGGGGTTGGGCTCGTTAAAGGTCTTCATGATCTCTTGTCATCTCGTTCTTTTGCTCTTTTAGCACGTGTGCCACTCAAACGTCAAACTCTGTGGCAGATTTGCCCATTTTTACGAAAGAATTTCAATTTCGCTCTTTGTTCTAACTTGCTGTTCATGATGAAGTCGCAGAATCGCACCAGTTTCGCAGCTCCTGATGTACACAGGACGATGTCTTTTGGCACACTGGCTTATAAAGGTCGGCGCTCCCTGTGACTGTGTGTGCTGCCATCTGTTGCCGTGTAACAAAAATAGTCTCGAAACTTTTTGATACCACCTCGTAGTAACTATGATGTGGAAAAGAGTTAAGCGTGAGAAATAAGAAGAATTATAAGGTCACAGTGTACTAACAGTGATGAGGTGCAGCAATGATACGATACGTATGGCACATTATCTTTGATGATAAATAAATTAAAATAAATTAAAGTATTTTATAAATATAAAGGAAAAATAGATGTGATTGTCAAGATCTTAGACCAGCTTCAGTTCCAGTCCCTCCCCTTCACAGAGAAGAGTTGTACAGTTTAATGGCCACTGGAAGAAAGGATCTCCTCTCAGTACAACACTTGGAGCACACTGTGTAGTGAGTGAAAAGGATTGACCAGGATTAAGGTGAGTTTGGACAGAATCCTCCTCTCGGCCACAAGATCGCCAGGGTCCAGCTCCATGCCTCTAAAGAGCCTCTGTTATTGTCCACCACCGTTACAGGTTTCAGCCGCATCAAGAGATAACACCGGCCACCATAGACTCGTAGAACATCTGCAGCATGGTATTGCAGATGTTGAAAGACCTGAAAGAGCTATCCTGATTATATTAAGCAAGGCACGCCGAATGGTGTGGAAGGCATTGGAGAAGTCGAAGAACATAAACCTCATAGTGCTCCCAGGTTCATCTAGGTGGGTGTAGGTTCAATGGCTTATTTCTTTAGGTTTATATATTATTTATTTCTTCACATATCATTTATAACATTTAATTTGGCAACTGCAGTGAGAATAGAATTTAATTCTAAGTTTAGTAAGGGTGCAGCTTAATTTAAAACCTGAGAATCGTCTGCGGTCGACCCAAAGCTTTAATCACAACAGCAAACGAGTCTAAGATAAATGAAGAATGATGCATAATTTAAATCCCATGACTTTTTCTGATTAGTTCTGATTCAACGTTTACATTTAAAAAGTACTTATCAAATAAATTATAAATTTAAAAACTAAAAATGAAAAATTTTTGTTATAATTTGTATTAATTTAATTATTGTAAATGGTCTCTGGCGGTGCAGTGGTGTAGTGATTAGCACTGTGGCCTTGCACCTTCAGCGTCTGGGTTCGAATCCTGCATTGGCTCCATGTGTGTGTACTTCGGTTTCATCCATAGTCCAAAGACATGCAGATTAGGTTAATTGCCGTTCCCAGATTGCCTGTTTTGTGTGTGTTCCCTGTGATAGATTGGCACCCTGTCCAGGATGTACTCCTGGCATAGGCTCCACCCCCTGCGACCCTGTATACAGGATAAAGCGGTACAGAAAATGAATGAATAAATGGTATCTTGTGGCTCAGCTGCAGCACCTTCACAGCGGCCCACACTTGAGGAATCACTTTTTTTTGTCAATGTTGCTTAAAAATTCACACATTGTGTTAGTTGTACTAGCAGTTTACACAATGAGTGTAAACGATGTTAGACAAGTTAGTGTTATTGAAATTATTACAATTGAACTCCTAAGCTTTGGTTATGTAAGCAAATTTTAGTAAAATATACTTGTGTATGCAGCAATGTAACAATATGATAATATTAATCTTAGTGAAATAATATAGAAGTAGGTAGAGAGTATAACAGGTTATAAAACATAATGGGTTCACTCAGAGGTGAGACAAGAAAAGCAGACGACTATGTTTATGTTTATAAAACTTAAACCTGCCTTGTTAAAATTCTTTCTCATTTATAAAAATATGATGTGTTAATGTTTAATGGTTTGTGACTGAGCATTGTTCTATACTGAAGGTTAAAACAGAGTCTTTCAGAGTTTGACAGATTTATATCACTCGCTGTAGGTATCAGAGGCACGTTTGACTACTGGGGTTTGAAAAAAGAAAGAAAAAACATGGCTTTTTCTAAGGCTTCTAGCTCTCAGACACAAACACACACCTCAACAAATTCATCACAAACCTACATATTAGAGTTCAGGCATTAATAGAAACCTGTGCTTTGTAGCGGCACGACTGTCAGGACTGCTGTTGTAGAAAATTCATCAACACCTTCTGAGCAATCAGGACTCGAAGATAACAATGGACAAAGATACAGGAATATTTCAATCACTCACTCAATCAATCAGTTAAAACCTCTAGCTTTGATCCTGTCATCATTTTTTTCTTGACGAATCCTCATTTGGAAATTCTGATGGTCAACAGCTTGTGCTGTATTTGCATAAGTTAATTGTACAGGTGCTCCTTCTAAACTGCTGTGTGTGTGTGTGTGTGTATACTTCATCTATTGTTAGATAAAACACTCCTGTGTTTCTTGATATTCTGTGGTACAAGATACACAGATCAGCCATAACATTATGACCACCCGCTTAATTGCAGGAAGAAAAAATAATTTCGGTGTGCTGTAACGTACATGTACAGTGGAACCTTGGATTGCGAGTAACTCGGTCTGCAAGTGTTTGAAATAAATTTTAACTTGTTAAACGAGCAAGCTCTTGAAATACGAGTACTGTAATACGCATGTTCTTTGTCTGCCGGGCGTCACATGATCACAACTGAGCCGATGCTTCTTCTCTCTCCCTCGCGGTGTGGGATTGTGGGTAATCATCTCCCATGCTGTCTCAGTGCGTCACTCGTATACTGTGCATGCGTGTACTGTTTATTATAACACTGTGTCCAAGTGTAGCGACTCTTCTTTAATAACTACAGAAACATTAAAGATCGTCGGCCTCGGGGAAGAAAAAGGTTGGAAAGGCTGTAGCAGTGCGGGAGATCAATCTGTTTACCGACAACGTGACGTCAAATCTCCGTGAAATCCTCCAAAGGAGGCAAAAGGAAAGTGTTATTAGAGAAATTCCTTGTTAAAGAAGTTTCCAGAGAGCTTTTTTAATGTT
>JAOVVB010000011.1:7643572-7655296 GCA_028570985.1 Heterobranchus longifilis | reverse complement strand
CAGACAAAACATTCCTCCCGTCCTCTCCACCTCTCTCTCTCCCTCTCTCTCTCTGTAACACACCGTCTCTGACGGACACTTACGCTCTGACCGCAACAGATGTGTGTGAGCTCCGAGTGTGTCAGGGAGGGACAGGAGGGCATACGCATTGAGTTTCAGCTTTCTCCCTCTGCATGTGTGTGTGTGTGTGTGCGCGTGTGGTCAAACGTCGCAATAAAAATAAATAAAAAAGAGGAACAACTCTTTAAGAAAGTGGTGTAGAAAATGTGTGTACTTGTATTCGAGTGTGTTAGAGCTGTCACACTCTCTTAAAATTTGCATTTGAATTAATGTAAGAGATTAAGTACTGAAATGCAATCGAGTATTAATGAGTCTATTTTTTTATACCGCAGACAGTCAGAGTGAGTATTTGTGTGTCATGTAAACAACGGGAAAAAAATATCCTAATAAATATCATAACTGCTGGTGCTTAGCTGGATTTTATATTTCCTATGGGACCGACTCGACGTAAATATAGGATAAGATTAAATACATACATTTAAAATGATCTATATAAATAAAAGAAAAGGTTTTGTCTGTACACTGGTCAGAACTCGCTCTTGTGATATCTTTACGCTTTATACATTGAAGGACGCGAAACCAGTCTCAGAGAATTTTTTTTCTGTCTGTCTGTATATCTGTATGTCTGTCCAGCCAGATTTTGTCACAGCATCATGCAAAACTGTCTGGACAGAATTCAATGAAACTTCTGCAGTCCTCAGATCTCTGCCTGAAGTTTAACCTGCACCATAAGTGAAAGCAAAATGTTGAGTAAAAGTGATGTTATGAGCAGTTATGAGTCGGACTTAACAATCTACTTTAAAATAATCTACTAATCTACCAAGGCGTGAGATACTCAACCTTACAGGATGTGATTTCTTTGTATTAATAAGTTAGACAGAGAGTTCTGCTGTACAGACAGACAGACAGACATGTACGTGGGCTTCAACCTCAAATAATAATAATAATAATAATAATAATATTACTGATTACATTAAAGATCAGCAGATTATTTTCAACTTTAACCTTTTAATAATTTCTAACCTTTCAAATATTTTACACACACAAAAGAAAATCATGAACTGCTTCATTTCATCATAACCTCCATAAGTTTTATGAAGTGATTTTTATTTTAAAAAAATCCTTTTTTTTGCAGCATAATTGACGTGCATTGTTTAACACTGCACGCTGTTTAATGAGCGCTGGAACAGCAGGGATGTACTGTATGATGCAAAATCGCTGCAAACACTTCCCATAATTTTTTTTTGTCTTAAGACAGAAGATATTTTAAAGCAACAACTAAAATTCATTCATAATTAGTTTTTATACATCATAAATACTATTGGGATGGAATTGTATTTCCAACTAACAAAATAATTATGTGTTTTTTGTTATTATATACAGTATCAGAAGTGGGCGTGTCTTCATGATATCCTGTACACTTTGTTTAAATATCTTTCCAAGGTCACATGACCACAATCATAATCGAATCTGTGTTGTAAACTTCCACATTTAGAGTTCAAGATGCTTTTAGTACAGTAGGGATACAACAGAACTTTATGGGATGTTAGAAATAAAGAAACGAAGCATAATTTCCATTCTAGTTTCGGAACTGGCTTGACTTCTCTAGCATTCTGCATTACTAAAGATTGCAACATTCTACAAAAAAAAAAAGGAAAAGAAAAATGAAAGCTCTTTCTGTCGCCTTCATCCGTTCCTTTCTGCCGTGCTTTATTCTCCTCCTCCCACACAGGTCACTTTCTCATCTGCAGTCAGGAGCAGGGGCCAAAGTCATCGAGAACATCCATTAGCCTTAAATTATACCCTCATTCCTCACTCGCCGCTCCTCCTCTCCCTCTCGCTCTCCCTCTCTCTCTCTCTCCCTCTCGCTCTCCCTCTCTCTCTCTCTCTCCCTCTCTCTCTCTGCTTCCTCGCTCTCCTTCTTTTGTGCCGGATGATCGATGGAAGCAGGTTCAAGGTTGATACAGATGTCAGCGACCGAGAAGGATGAATAAAGTGAAAGCGACACACATTTATCAGTATCGAAAGAGCTCTTCATCTTTCCCAGGAGTCTGTGTCAGTGTGTTTGAGTGTGTATGTGTGTGTATGTGTGTGCATGGCAGTGTGAGATCTGATGTCTGGACAGGGGTTTAGATCATATAGTTACAACAATAACTTGGAACAGAGCTTATACACAGTACATTCATAAATAAGCCTCGATTGCAGCGACCCACACCAACACGCACGCGTCCTGTAATCCACATCACGTCCTCATGGGGTTCCTCTCTGCTCCCATCCTCACACCCTGACCAGAGGATCTCAGTAAGCACACACACTCAAATCTCAGTGATTACTCATTGATGATGGATTGATGACCTGAGGGATGTGATTTTTTTTTTATTTTTATTATTATTATTATTCTACATTAAATCCACACCAGAGGCACGTTAGAGCATTAATGCCTTTTTTTTTATGATCACAAAATCTATTCATCCATTTTTGCATCCGGGCAGAAACAACTGCATTCTCAGCTTTTTGCTCCTCAAACACAAATCAGAGGCGCGTTGGAAATCTGGAAACGCATTTCTGCAATTGATTTCTTTCCCTTTCGAAATATCTCGAGGCCCAGTGATACTCTCTCTTGTTTATACAGGGCGATGCATTTCGTGACTGGCAGAGGCACAGAGATAAGCAGCGGCCTTTCCTAAATGCAGCTGAATCTACTGCTGGAGCTCACACACTCACACTCACACACACACACATTCTCACTCACAGAGGAAACAATGATGCTGCGTGTATTGTGTGTGTCCTAATCTTCATATTTGTGCTGTCGAGCTTGCCTTCGGTTCAGCCATGTAGAACATTAATAAGGATGGAAATGCCATTTCAGGGCATAGATAAGTGGGTTGCTGGTAACACTCGTGTGCACACGCATACACACACACACACACACACACACATACACAGATTAATGACTAAACAAGGACAGCACAATATGAGCAGGTCTGAGGCAACAGATGTTGAGTTAAAGAGCTCGTCTTGTTGATGATGTTATTAGTCTTGCGTCCGCTCTAATAAAGCTGCTCAGCAGATCCGCAGCGAGGGAAACAAGCATATAAAAAGAATTAATAAATTAAAACAAACATTAAAACTCGTCGGGAAGCGGTTTACGACCCTGTGCCACGCAGCTCTCGGCTCCAAATCCCCTAACGAGAGACAAAAGCAACAAAAAAGCATAAGAAAGGCTGTTCTGTTTGACGGCCAAGAAATATAATTACTTAAAAGTTGGCGAAGGTAGCAATTAAGTCCACAAATAGTAGCAGCAAACTAACAATGGAGCGCTCTGCAAATAACAACACTTTCAGAGAAAAATTAAAGGCCTGAGAGATCTACGAGCGAGAGGCGGAGAGAATGTAGGAGGAAGAAAACTAAATTAGCTTCCATCTCTATTGGTGTTTAGCCAAATTCTGTGTTTTTCCTCTCCTGGTATTTAAATCCTACACTAATCCTAGATTTCCTGCATCAACAGCTAACATGGTACAGTATATGTAACAGTTTGCCCCCGGAATCTAGTATCAGTTTAGCAGGTGGAGGAATGATAAATATAGTGGTCACCATCGGTCTTAACGGCCCCTAGTTGGACTACAGCGGATTCTAAATGGACGGATGGATGGATAGATGGATGGAGTTGGAGGAATATACTGCTTATCCTGTTCAGGGTCGCAGAAAGCCTGGAAGTTATCCCAGGCTCTCTCGGGACACCCCTGGATGGGGTGGCAGTACATCACAAGGCTCACAAGCACACACTCTCTCACACACTCTCCCACTTAGACTGATTGGGAACGCCAATCTGAATGTGTTTGGACTGTGAGAGGAAAGTACCCGTATTACCCCACCAGGATGGGTAGAACATGCAAACTCCATGCACTTAAGGCAGGAATCAAACCCTGGCCCAGGAGGTCCAAGGCCAGTGCTAACTCCTACACTATCGTGCTGCTGGAGGAACACTGTTAGAGTGAAATTTATCTTGATCTCAATCTTGACCTTCGAGTAAAAGCCACATTGACAAGCAGAACCCCAAGCAAAGTAATTTGGGAAAATAACACAGAATTGCGCCAGGAGTTTAAATAGACACAGCGATTGGAAGAACAAAAAAAGGAAGCAGGTGAGTAAACTCCAGGCTGGATTCGGATCAGGAGCAGTGGTGGAACTGGATGTTGTTTGTTAGACAACTATCTGGTCTGCACACAAGCATCCCACAGGTTTTATGCCAGATGTCCTTCCTGACACGTCCCTCCCAGGCTTAGGACCAGCACTGCACCCAGTGGCTGGGGTTTGGGCACTAGCTGGGAATCGAACCTGGGCCTTCAGCATGGCAGGCGAAACACCTACCACTGAGCCACCAGCGGAGGCGGTTAGTAACGAGTTACATTCCCTCCGTTACATTTACTTAAGTAACTTTTTGAAAAAAAATTATTTCTATCTGCAGGCATCTCTGGTATCATATACAAAGCATGTTTCACTTGCAAAAGAATAGCTTCATACTGCTGTGTCTTCTCTATCTGCCAAAACAGACACACACTTCAGCATACATAACCTCAACTTCTAACCTGAAGAAACATGTTGCAGTTAGTTTAGCTGTTTCATTGAATGTTGCAATGTTGTGCAATGTGTTCACTCTTACTTGAGTGACTACTTTTTACTTCTACTTGACTAATATTATTTTTAATGGATGGATTGGCCCCCTGTCCAGGGTGCACCCTGCCTTTTGCCCTAAGCATCCTGGCATAGGCTCCAAGCCCCTGCGGCCCTGTAAACAGAATAAATGATATAGAATGAATGAAGCGGTATAGACAATGAATGAGTGAGAGTGGTATAGAAAAGAGATGGCCGTGTTAAGTCAGGTATTGATCTTGTGTCTCTTGATGATTAGTCTTAAAACAATAGGTCCTGAAACAGATCGTTAAGGTAACATTTATATCCTTCATCTATACCACTTGAAGCCTAACCCAGGGATTTCAGGGTAAAAGGAAGGGTACACCCTGAATGGGGTGCCAACCCATTGCAGGGCACGGACAGACACCCAATCATACACCCAATCTGTCTTTGGCATACCTGGAGGAAACACACCAAGAACAGGGACAACATGCACACAACTCCACACACACAGACTGGAGGTAAGATTCGAACCCCCAACCCTGGAGCGCTAACCCCTAAACCACCACTCCATCTGCCTGCTTATCCTATATATTTAAATTAGGGGTCTCAAACCTAATCCATAAAGGATGTGTGTGTGTATGTGTGTGTGTGTGCAGGTTTTTTATTCCCTGTTAAGTAGACACACCTGATAGTCAACTGTAAGCCAAGAACAACTAATTAAACAGGTGGACTCAGGTGTGGCTTCTGCTTGGTTCAAATGAAATCCTGCACACACACACACACAGACACACCAGCTCAGTTTGAGACTGCTGATTTAAATATTTAAAATTAAAATTTGTGCCTGAGAGAACAACAACAACTGAAAAGCAGAGAAAGAAACACAGCATTCGTCTCTTCTGGTTTTGTTTAGCCGAATTCAATATCGTACAACAGGTAATAAAATAGAGATCCAAATTTAAAACTAGTTTTCCCGCTTTGTATTCAATACAAGAATTCCATTTCTCTAATGTTTATAGCCATGTTTTGTGGCATTAGTATAAAAATATCTGGCAGCTCTTTGGTCTGTCGACGGTTTCTGTAACTCTACAGTTGTGTATCAGTGTTATGGTTTATGATGCTAGTTTTATGATCTACTGTAGCATGCACAGTCTCAAATTCATTAACCACACACTTGCTCAAAACAAATAGCACCTTGTGACATA
Organism: Heterobranchus longifilis; assembly: GCA_028570985.1. Classification (NCBI taxonomy): domain Eukaryota; kingdom Metazoa; phylum Chordata; class Actinopteri; order Siluriformes; family Clariidae; genus Heterobranchus; species Heterobranchus longifilis. Next base: position 7,649,396 of record JAOVVB010000011.1, on the reverse strand, counting down.
TCAGTTAAAATGTATAGTTGTGAATCAATCTCGCATTTCATGATAATAGTTCTAGTGCTTGCGCAGGACAATTTACAGTGAGGAAGATAAAAAAAAAAAAAAGGTCCCAAACTAGAACCTTAAGGAACTCCGAAGGAAATCCATTGCAGGGGACAGACACTCTTCAGGCACTTTGAGAACTCTAATTAAACTAATCTGAATGTCTATGGACAGTGGGAGGAAACTGGAGAACATGCAAACTCCACACACACAGACCCAAAGGTGGGAATCGAATCCTCAACCCTGGAGGTGCGAGGTGACAGTGCTAACCACTACGCCACCGTGCTGCCTAGCAGAATTTTGCAGTTACTTAACTGATATCTCATAAAGTGTAGGGAAGTTTAAACCTTAAAAGAGATGCTATTAGACTAGCATTTATTCTAATTCATTAATATAATTAACACTTGCTGACCAATCAGATTGGAGAATTCTAAAGAACTATTTAGTAATAAATATTGTTAGGTGATGTATTTATTGTTTGGTTAGATAATAATAATTTTATTATTATTATTATTATTATTATTATTATTATTATTATTTATTGTTGTTATTTCAGTATATAAGAATATAATAAACAGAGTGTGTTTTGAAAACTTTTTTGCTTTTGGGTTCATCTCTACAGTAGTTCTTGTGTGTATGTGTGTGTGTATATGTGTGTGTTGTTTGTTTGTTTTTACCCAGGATGCAATGCAGCTGGCAAGGTTTTCCTGGCACAGATTACAATAATTAAATTCGTGGCTAGAGATATAAACAAACAATAGTGTCGGATATTAGAAATCTTGCATCAGTACACATAAACAGGATGTTTCAGGATTAGTTACGGCACAGAGGAAAACCCGAGGTGTGTTTGCAGCTGAGTGTATTCCTTACTGAGGTATCGATTTTCACTCTGGACGAAAATCAAATACAATTAACAAAAAAGAAAGAAAGAAAAAAAAGCAGTTTTGCTTTCTTCAGTTGTGCAATTATAGAGTTATAGAAATTTGATCTCAAGAGCACGCAGGAAACTGAGAGGCTGCAAATTCTATTGGATAAATAGATACTAAAGCATTTAGTCAAGTTTAGTCATCGGCTGTAACCACATGGTAGAGGTGGTCTTTTTGATTTAGGACAATGGTCTGTACAGAGTGAGTTTCATTTCCAATGGACTGAATTTCTCTAAATAGAACATCATTTGATTTAAATATGCAAATTCAGTCAGTGCAAACTTAATTTGTGCTGTTGAAATTCTTGACTTTGATTGGTCACAACATATTGATTATTTTATTTAACAATCTGATTGAATATGGTATCATTTCTATAGTAACAGATCAATTACTGGGAGATTTGAAATGACTGGAACTGGGTTCCAGCACATTATATTCCCTTCAACACATTATTAAAACCTGGAAGGACAGGGCTGAACTGTCAACCTTGTGGAAGAAATGAGGTCGGAAAAAATCATGGATGGAGATGACTTGATGCATGGTAAAAATAAATAAATAAATAAATAAAAAACACAGTGAGAACTCACAGAATCGGGATTAAACAGCTGTGTGTCCTTAAGAAAACCACTGGTTAGTGAGACTCATCAGTCTGCTAGGGAGCGTAAAGACTGTTCTTTGGAGCAATGGAAAAAGGTCATGTGACCTGATGAGTCCAGACTGAGCCTATTTAAGAGTGATGGAATAATTTTTTTATTTTTTTTATTTCAATCATATTCAATTTCAATCATTGGCTACCAACAGACATTACTTTACAAAGTAAGTTAATGATCCTGAAGGTCACCGTAAAGGTCTTTAAGGTCAGGGTAAGAAGGGAAGCGCATGAAGCGATGCACCCATCATGCATAGTGTCCACTGGTCAAGTCTCTGGAGACAGTGTTATGATCTGGGGTTGATCAGTTACTCAGGTCTAGACTCAGTAACGTTATGACGCAATAAAATGAAGTCAGCTGACCACCTGAATGTACTGAATCACCAGGTTATCACATCTATGGAGCTTTTCTTCTTCCCTGATGGCACAGACATATGGTTCTGGGAGCATGATGAATCATTTTGAACACCACATTGTGTGTGTAATCAAAGATAAAGGTGACCGAATGAAATCTCAGAATGTTGGACCTTTTTTTCTTCCCCTTGCAGTGTATAAGAGGAATAATGCTCTCTGTGGCATGATGTTTTAGAGAAATAATTATCTGTGGCAACAGAAATGCTAGAAGAAAGGATTTGCACATTTTAAAATTAATTAATTGAAGATTAATTTGCACCTGATCAGCCTGCAGTCGTATTCCAGCCTGAATTGCTGAGATGACGGACATGATCGTTAAGCGCGGCTGTTAATATGATTTCCAAATACGTCTCGTTTGTCTTACTGTCTGAGTCATAGCACTTTCTCAGCTCAAGGACATTCCTGGTTATTTCAGTAGCTCTGTGTGTTACGGGAAGTTTCTCGGCGACTCACCTGCATTAGCGCTGTGGGTCAGAGTGACCTGGAGCGGGCCCGGCACTCGAGCGTCCAGCGCGGCAAAGTTATTACCTGTCTGTCTGACCCAACACGGTGCTTAATCTCCCCAAAGGCAGGAAAAGACTGGGTTCAACACATGAGAAATTTAAGGCTGAAAATACTCTCGAACATGCACGCACACGCACACACACACACACACCTTTAGTCATGACCTTGACTTTTGTTTATTATTTATTTTTTTTTATGATATTTCAGCTAGTAGTGTGGGATTTGTTTTGTTTTTTGATGGGTCCTGACTTTCCGTCCTGATGCAAACTATGTATAGGTTCCTCAAAATTGTCTTTTTAGAAAATTCCTTCCAGGGTGAAGATTTTTATAAGGTCAGTTTTACAAGCTGTGGTGCATGGACTCTCTCTCTCTCTCTCACACACACACACACACACACACACACACACGAAATTTAACTTTCACTAGAACCAGAGGTTGGCAAAGGAGATAAATCCCGTACTTGAGTAAAAGTAGAGACTCCTTGGGGCAGATATTTCTCAAGTAGAAGTAGAAGTCCTTCATTTACTGTGTGATTGAGTAAAAGTACAACAGTACTCACAATTATGAAGCTTTTTCATAGTAAAAAAAATCTCTCTTCCTGCTTTAAGTACAGTACTACTGTACACCCCAATGTGGTTATGCAACGCAACATCATGTGGAAATGCATTTTAGTAGAAATACAGATATTTGATGTACCTTTGAGTGGAGTAAAAGTAAAAATGATCCTTATTAAAACTATTCAAATATAAATACATGAAATATGTACTTAAGTACAGTAATGAAGTACAGCTACGTTTAATTTTATGACCAGCCTCTAACACAGCTTGTCATTATACTGTTATTAAGTACTGACACTGGAGACTCCTTCCATTAAAATGTCAAAGAAAGTGGAATAAAAGTCTCTCTTTACAGAAAACTTCACAAGTGTCTACAGGTTCGAGTCCCTATGAATGATACTATTGTTACTATAAAAACGATAAACAAACACATGATCATATAAACTTGAACTACTGTCAGGGCTGCAGGTATAGAAAATTAATTAACACTTTTTGACCAATCAGAGCCGCAAATTAAATTTTTCAACAAAGAATAATTGTTTATTTTAATGCTCACTCTTGATGACTTTTTTTTGCTTCTATATTCATCATTCAGTTCTCCAATATTTACCTGTAGGATTCAATAGTGATGATCCTACTTTGAGAATAATAATAATAATAATAATAATACCATAAAATATATCTTAAAAAAAAACTAAAAGGCAAATGTGTGTCTTTCTTTTATTAGTTATATAAGTTACATCACAAACGTGTGTAGTCATAAAAATTCACAGTCTACATTCAAATATTTTAGTTTGTTTAAAAAATAATCTTTGTCCGTTTTATGCGGGTCAAAGTTCATCGTTTTGTTTTTCTCTGTGTTGCAGAGTTTCCTAATGATTATTTATGATGGGCATGTCATCTCTTCTGGGTTGCCTGATCCTCCTTTTTAACCTCAGGAAATAAACACATGATGCAAGACATATTGTTGGTTTTTATTTCCTGTCTGGAGTGAAATCTTTTTAATCTTTTTTTTTTTTTTTCCACCAGGGACAATCAACTGATTTCTGGCGAGGAAGATCTCTTCTCTCTATACTTCTGACGAGTTCCTTTTTCAGCCATGGTTTCGGGGAGGAAAACAAAAAAAAAACAAATCCAGGAGTTTTGTAGAAATCCGTCATAAGCAGTCCCGACAGAGCGCCACTTGTCCTTTACGGAAGTCTCTGCATGGACACACCCGTCTGTACTTCGCGCCGAAGCCAGCGCAGCTAAACAGGAGAGGCTCTTTCTGAAGGCCGCACTCGCGCGCCGTCGTGGAAAAAGCTGGAAAAATGTGATTCATCTCAAATTCCACGACTTCACACTGCACCTGCAGCCTGAAACGAGACCAGACGGAGAGATTAACTAGGCAGGATAAAAAAAGAAATAAAAAGGAATTCGGAAAAGCAAAAGAGAAAAATGAGCAGGTCAGATGAAGAGGAAATAGGTGACGTATTAAAGGACAGAAAAAGAGAGTGGATCGTATAGAGAGAGAAAAAAAAGAATCCTTTTATGTTGACAAAACCCGCTGAAGGTCATTAAGGTTGAAGGTCATTAAGGTTAAGGTCACTCACTTGCTCAGCGCCTCTTTGTTATTGACGAAGCGGAAGAAAGCCGGTTCACACACCAGGTCCGAGCTCCTGCAGGCGTCCACACACGACTGCCCCTCTGTCGACATGGTGAGTCTGAGAGCGCTGAGAGGAGGCCAGCAGGGCGGTGCTGTAGAGTTAGGAGCCCACGAGACCAGCCCTAAGTCGCCCATGCCCACAAACACACCTCCGGGCCAAACCGCGGACATGTTAGCCGGGGGGAATGGGGCCTCCGGGCTGCAAAATTCCTGCGCGAGTAAATGAAAGGTGATTACTTTTTTTTAAAAATATGTTTCTAAAATGACTAAATTTTGTAAATATGTGTCAACCACGTACCATACAAGCTTTTTTTTTTTCCTAGGTCGTATATATAAATAAAATGTAAAAGCCTACATCTTTTTCATTTTTATTACATCATATCTATCTTCAATTTCCTCATCTTGGTTTTATTATCTTCTCATCCCCTTGTTCTTTTCTCCTCCAATTTGTATTTCTCACTTTCTCTTATGATCTATATTTAATCTATATATAATCTCTCCTTTTATTTTTGTCCCTCTTCCATTCATTATTCGTAGTTTTTATCACTTTCTCTCTCTTTAATATCTTTCTGATTTTAAAATATTCTTTTTTCTTATTATCCTTTCCTTTATCCTTTCTCTTTGATGTATTTTTTTTCTCTGAGTTTCTTACAATTTTTTATTCCATTTCTTCTATTTTTATTTTTTGCTTTTTTTTACATAGTGACCATTCTTTCTAATTCATCCTGTTGTTTTCTTCCTTTTCTTCTCTTGCATTTTTATTCTTATTTACTGCATCACATGTCTTATAGTGCTTTTTTTACCTGACACAGTCAGGTTCATTAGTATTGGAACAGTGACAATTATCATATACTGCTTCTCTGTACGTATCGATTTCAAATAGAACAAACATGACTAAAATGTAGTTCAAAAGGTTTACCAAACTTATATGTTTGTTACAATTACATCAATTACAGGAATTGCAGCAATTTTCATAGGCTCAAAAGTAATCGAACAACCTCACTCACTCATCGTCTATACCGCTTTATCCTGTATTCAGGGTTGCGGGGACCTGGAGCCTATCCCAGGAGACTTAGGGCACGAGGCAGGG
>JAOVVB010000011.1:7601903-7615673 GCA_028570985.1 Heterobranchus longifilis | reverse complement strand
CATAATGTCTCATTGTTACACACACACACACACACACACACACACACACACACACACACACACAGCATTGATATGCTCTTTACCACAGATCTGCAATGTGCGCATCCCAGCATGCACTGTAGAGTAAATGACGGGCGGGATTGTGGGCAGTAGAAGGAGTGTTTTATGCTAATGGCTAGTAGCCGAGGTTGGTTTGATCGGTTAATCGGCGGCTCGGTACCCAATTAGACCCCGGCGTTGGTTAAACAGCCAATCAGGAGCCTGATGTACCGTGAGTTTTAATGCTTTAATGCTTTAAGAGAAGCGCAGGATGACAGTCAGAGAGGTCATTCAGCGAGGAATCAAGATAATGAAAGACGGAGAGACAGAGAGGAGGGGGTGCATGCTGGGAGACATCTGCTTTATTGAAATAAAATTCATTACGAAGCAGCACTTCTGACAAGAGTTTCTGCTATCACTGGCTCACATCATCTAAAGAGTAAGGGATAATACACACACACACACACATTTATATATATATATATATATATATATTAATCCCCTGCCTCCATAGACAGATTATTACCCCATTACATAATCCATTGAAGAAGCAAAAACAATTAAGTGCTCTAGTTCGTGCCTTTGATATCGATAATAAGAAGAAAATGGAGTAAAATGGAGAAGAGGACACCAAGTAGAAGTGTTTTTGTGTCCGTCCCAATCTACAAACAGAATCCCAAACCCTGCTAGAAAATAAAGAAGCCATGGATGTAGCCGGACGTCGTGCGAATGGATGTTACGTGGCATAAATGCTCCAAATCAAAGTTACACTTTCATTGTTTTGAGTTTTTTTCTTTTTTTTTTTGCAGCTTTAATTTTGGATCGTTCATTCAACTTTATCTCAAGGGCTATTTATCAAGGTTACAGCTATATCACGACGTTCATACAACGTTAGGGTGTCCTGCTAGGAAGTTATTTCCAGGATAATCCACAATATTTTATAAAACTATATACAGATTTAAAGTACAGCATGCTGTCTCTTCTAAATAAAAGACTTAATCCAGGCTGGATAGAGCTTATGAGTCTAAACCGAAGTGCTATTACGGAGATTGTTAGCATTAACCCGGCACAGCCAACAAGCAAGTCTTAAAGCCATATGGCTTAAAATAACACAGCAGCGCTGAAGGCTTAAAAGTGGGAAGTTTCACATAATTCCCTTGGTAGAAGCTGATATATTAGCGTGACTCCCCATAACTCCGGCTGAGGGGGTTTGCACATGGCTGCTATCGGTCTCCGGTGAATGAGCCTGTCAGCCACTACACCGCGCCATGAATAACTAATGCCGTGAAAGTCCTGTACGCTTCCATATCAGCCCCCATAAAGCAAAGCCAGAGAACGCTAAAGCCTCTTAGCTATGAGTTATGCTAGCAATCGTGTCCCGGTGGCCACCCACCCCAATGATTCATCTCGGTGACTGGAGCCAGCACCCACACTAACTGACACTACGGCTAAACTGGGTAACCAGAGGGACTCCTTTTATTAGTACACAACATCTCAGACGAGCGAATGATCCTAGCACATGTTAACTCCTGCCAAACAAACCTCCTGACTTTATAGACTACACTAGCGTTAGTACCTGTTGTTGACGGTTAAAGAGTTTGTATAAATAGTTAAAAGGTTAAAGCTAAAAATAATCTGCTAATCTTTAATGTAATCAGTGATATTATTATTATTTCAGGTTGAAGCCCACGTACACGTCTGTACAAAGAAATCACATTCTGTAATGTTGAGTATCTTATGCCTTGTTTACGCTAAGTTGCACTTCTTTCAGAATCAGCCAATTAAACTCCCTGTTTAAAGTAGATCATTAAATCCGGCACATATCTGTTCATAACATCACTTGACATTATTCAACATTTTGATTTTAGCGCATAACACTGGGCTCTCAGTTTGGGTATTTTACGCATCCTCACCTCGGACTGCGCTGGGTATGTTTGCTCTAACGTCCCGTGTTTTATATTAGAGTGGCGCTTCACATTACTGCTTTAATTAGCAATACGGTTTCGGAACATATGAGACAAACTGGTCAGAAAGAGAATAAACATACAATGTTCTGTTCATACATCTCTGAAGTTTCAGTTTTCAAAAGTTACATATCTTTTTTTAGACTAAGCCATGCTGTGCCACGCGTTTGTATGTGTTTTTGTGAGGATGTGGGCACTTTGTAGACATTTCTGTGTCTTCCGCATACTCTGTGTATTTATAGTAAACTATCATGATCATTTCTAGGGTAAAAGGAACGTTGACTCACCCCTGGAGCTCCTTGACCGACACTGAAATCTTTAGGTTGTGTCCAAGGACGTAGAGAGCCGTGAGAATGTCAGCCCACTGCACCATTTCACCCAGAGGCCCGCCTTTCAGAACCTTGGGACTGAAAACGTCACCCGATTCCTCAGTCAGGAACCCCACATGCACCAGAATCTGCAGATGGATAAAAGAAAACTTTTAGGAAAAAACTGCAAGATGGAAAATTCTGAACGGAAGCCTGAACTCAGAACAAGCTGTGATTTGAACCAAAAATAAATAAATTAATAAAAGGTAAATAAAGTAAAAGTGAAAAGAATAGAGGTACATTAGTTACCCAATTAGCTGTAGTTAGTAAAACAATGAAAATGAAAAAATAAATAAATTAAGATAAGTCTGTTTCTCATCCAACAACTTTCTTTGGTTTGTCCTTCGGTTTGACTGTGAATACACAGAGCCTCTCTGACACTGGAGACTCCTTCCTTTCAGTAAACACCTTCTTGCAGAACTCTTCGGTGTATCCATACCTTCACATGTTTTATTCCCTGGATTTGGAGCGGAGATCCTTGTGAATGAGCTGTTGCCATAGAAACGATAACGTATTCAAATTTTGAGCGCATTAATATAAACCTTCTGAGCCGCTGTCACGGAACATTAATCAACACCTTCCAGTGAATCACAAGAGAGCATTCGAGAGCGCCGTGCTCTGAAAATGATCCATGAAACTTTCAAGGAACGTTACAGCCAGATAAATGTTACAATATTATTATGGATGAAAAAAAATGATCCTTTTTTTTTTCGTCCTTTTTGTTTGAAACCGAAGCGGTGAAGATGACTCAGACTTTATGCTGAAGCTGGTTGTGCTGGCGTTAGCTGAATAGATGTGGGGAATGAGCGAGTGCTGCTGTCACGCTAAGGTGAAAGTCTATTTTAGTGAAGTGATTAAAATCACTGAGCTCCACAGGGAAGCAGCTCATTAAGCTCTTTGTGGGCTTATTTTAATTCCGTCCCCTCCTTAAGCCCACATCACTGTTTTCTTAGTGTTTTTAGGGTGCATTAAATGTGTGGGAGTTTTTTTTTTTTTCTTTTTTTGGGGGGAGTTGTTAATAAAAAAAATGTAAAAAATTCAGGTAAGTATTAAAGCCTCAACGAAACTAACGCAAGAACTGCACGGTGGTTACTTCTGCGGTCAGAGCTGCTCGCTGGTTATTAATAATGTATGCATGATGGGAAGTGGATTTCTGCTACAAGCACCGCCCCCATGGGGCGTGATGCATAAGAGTTTAACTACAAAACATATTAATCACTTTTTTTTCATCCATTACTCACTCACTTCATCTAATCAGCTAATTAACACATCTAGGCTAAAACTGAGAGAAAATTTGCATAGCAATTTTCTTTCCTTTTTTTTTTTTGGCAAGTTGTTTATTGTGTAATTATAGACTTCCAAAAATGGTTCTCCTTGGAACAGTTTCTAATAAAGCTCTGGTGCATGGTTTAAACACAGGGCCTAAAAGATTCCTTTAAAGGGTTCCTTGTGGGTTCTTTGAACATTCGAGAATTCTTTGCTTCCTGAAACACTTTTTTATCAGTGAAACACTCTGTTATAGAGCTCTACATGGAAACTTTAAAGGGCTCCTATTAAGTAAAATTCATAATAGTCATACAATGCTTAGACATTCAGATATGTGTGCAAACAAAAAAATGATAGACAAATACACTGTTTTTTTTGTCCATTTTTTTTTCTATTACTGTATTGGATGAGTAGATTTCCCTCTAATGTGACCTCATATAAGAAGACTGCCCCTCTCCTGGCTTTTTTTTTTTGTGGTGACATCAGAAACACCTATGCCATTTCAGTGCCTTCTGAGTAATGTGGTAACTTGAGAGTAACGTGAGGACAGCAGTGGCTCAGTGTGTTAAGACTCTGAGTTACAGCTCTGCCAGTTTGCTGCTGTTGGGCCCTTGAGCAAGGCCCTCACCCACTTCTGCTCCAGAGGCAAGATCCCAACAAAACCTGGGATATGCAAAGAATAAGGTATATATTAAATATAAATATAAGTATAAGCCTATAAATAAAGGCTGAATTTAACTTGTTAATGAAATACTAAAATGTGGGGTCTTTAACGTTCCTGCCCCAAATTTCCTTCTACTTGGGACACTTGTTGATAGTAAAACAACATGATTTGAAACATACTTGGATGCTTCCCTCAGATTTATTGGTAGCACCCGCCAACATAATAACAGCACGCCAACATAATAAACCACAATGGTAATACTTTTTTTTACAGCTTTTAATGTAATAATCCTTCAAACGTAATAAATTATGTACTAATAGTTTTTTACATTTGCAGAAATTTGTTACATTTGTTACAAAACTGTAATATGTTCCCTCAAATGTAATATTACAAATCTTTATTACGTTTGTGGGATTATTAGATGCAAAATTTGAACTAGATTTATGGGCAGCTGTTACATTGGCAGACGCGATGTGGGCTTTCGAAGGGTTCAAATTAAAATTATATTCTAAATTTAAAAAATTTAATTAAATTTTGTCACAAACTCAACCATACACAGTATGATACAGTATGCAGTGAAATGCTTATACGACTGCTTGTGACCTAAAGAGAAAAGAATAGAATAGAATAGAATAGAATAAAATAGAAAGCTTTCACTGCATAACTAAAGGTTTGCAGCTAACAAACGAGGTTCTACACTTTCTAAAAGGAAAAACATTATTTTGTAATAATCAACAACCTGTAAGGTTACACCTTTTAAAAGAATTTTTATCTATATAGCCTTAGTATCTATATAATTGTTCTTATATCTTTAAAAGAGTTCTAATTTAACTTGACCCCGGCATTTTGTTTGTTTGTTTGTTTGTTTGTTTGTTTTTATTCCATTGTATTACTATAATAAGAATAATGTCTCTTTATTTTTTTTTAGTTTGACATTTTATCCTAGTGAATTTTACAGTATGTTTACTTATACAAAGAGGATGTAAAGTTCTGCTGATTACCTGGATCAGGTGTGTTTAGTCAATCAGAAGCTAGATGATATAATCTTAGATGAAGGCAAAGTGGGGGAAAACACAGTGAATTGGTTTCTTCCAACTTCTGAGTGACTGAACAATCCTGATCCAGATGATCAGAAGTAAGTACAAGGGTGACCACCACTGTTCTACAGGGTTCTTTAAGGGTCTGCTGGACCCTGGAACACTGCTAAGCATTTCTAAGTATTCGAGGCTATCAGAGAAAGTGCTCCTTGCAACTCTTCCTGATGGGGTACACCCTGTTGAACGGTTATACACAAAACCCTAGAGAAGGTTGCATAGAAGGTTATTTATGGGTTCTTAGCTTCACTTTTAACACTTTTTTAAACATATTTTTAAATGTTTTGTAAATAAAAGTGCAAATGGATCTCTGGAAAGGAACAGTCTCACTGAGTCACAGAGCCGTTGAGTCAATTAGTCACTGAATCATTTGAGTCAATGAATCTCTGATTCACTGAGTCATTTAACTCTGTCCGGTGGCTCTGAGTCATTTATTTGTGAGTGACTAACTTACTGAGTCATTCAGTTAATGAGTCACTGGTTGACTAAATCAATGAGTCACTGAATCACTTATTGGTAAGTTGAAATAAAACAGGTTTTGAGAGAGAAGGAGAGAGAGAGAGAGAGAGAGAGAGAGAGTCCGTTTGTTTTCTGCTGTAAAAAATCAACTTAAGACCTCACTACGGATTCGGGCCATCTTCACTCCCTTCCTGCTGTTGTTATGATGTTAATCTAAAAAAAAATGCACTACACCGTCCAACTTTCTTCGTAATAAAAGATAAAACTGATTGTAATTGCTACATCCAGCTCGCGACAGATGGTCGAAAATTTTAAACCATCTGTCAGAGTTGCAAACCGGTAAACAACACAAATTCATTCAGCTTCATTTCTGTCAGAAAAGCACTTACACCTTATTTCAGGGGTGCACAAATTTCCGCACAAACAGACACACTGCATAAAGGTATGAAGTCTAGTCAATTAAAACCTGATGGCACAAGTATTTCCCTTTTGCGCCAACTGAAGAGCCATTGTTAGGGTTATTTCTTCTAAACCTTGTTGTTGAAATAAGTTTTGTTAGTTTTAGTTTAGTTTTAACGTTACCATAGCAACAAGGACTGCGTGAATCATGTCTGAGTGTAAAATGTAGCAAAGCACATCAGAATATGAATGTTTATGTGTTTATGTTACTGTTTGGCATATTGTTTTAACACTTATCACGCCACGGTGAATTCTGGACTCTGATTGGTCAGAAGGTGTTGATTAATTTTCTATAACAGCAGATGCACATCACAGCTTTATATTAATGCGCTTGCTCACATATGTTGACATATAGTTTCTACGGTAACAGCACATTCACAATGACTTGTGAAGTGGAATTTCCACATACTGGATATAATAGAAAAAAAAGAAATGCATAAAAAATTGTACAATTTCTCTCTACATAGGCTTAATTAATATTTTTATATTTGGTTTGTTTAAATCTTAGCTACAATTTTTTTTTTAAATATAAGGTTATTAAGCTTATTTCTAAACAAAGTTTACAAAATCTTTTATTAAAAAACTTTTTAATAGTTTTAAGCATTTATTTCTTAAAAGAAGTTAAAATATCTGATTAAAAAATTGTAAAGTTTGTCTAGAAAACAACTTATTAAACTTAAATTTAGTGTGTTGTAATCCAGTTTTAAGAAATTGTAGATAAACTACAGTACTTTCAATATTTTTTTTATTTGTTAAGGTGTCATGATTAACTGCAAAACATGACGCCTTAACAAATAAAAAGTAAAATATCTTTGCAAGTAAAATATCCTGAATATAGTTACATTTACCTACAATGTCTTAAAACAAGAATCCAACAAACCAAAGATTATGTTTAGTATGGTATTATGTAAATATTAATAAAATGTTATAAAGCTTGTTTCTCAACATTTAAAAAAAAAAAGTTTTTCACAATTTAGCTAGTTTTAAGCATTTATTGCCGAATTGTCTGCCAATAAATTAAAGTAAAGTTTGTTTAGAAATAAACATAATAATCATGTATTTAATTTGATCTATTTTAAGAACTTGTCGATAGATTTGAGAATATTTCACTTATTGAAAAGAAGACATTAATAAGCTTAGTGACCTTATATTTGGTTTGTTATAAACTTATTTAAAAAAAGTATAGATATGTTTCTCTATATTGAAGAATGTTTCACTTGTTAAAATATTATTTTTTGCAGTGTTTGTAAAATCAGATGCGCCTCACTGCAAACAAATGAAATCGTGAAATATTCTTGAATCTAGTCAAAACTACAAACAGTTTTTTTTTATTAATAGATTACACCAAACCAAATAAAATATATTTCTTATTAAATGTTACTAAAATTGTAATATTTTTTTTGTAAAATTTCAGGTTCTCTTCTCAGAGACTTTTGTCTTTTTCAAGAAATGAATTCCAAAAACAATAGAACAAGAAAATTTCACTTACAATTTTAATAACATTGGACTAGAAATAAACTTAAGAATCTATGGTTTGTTGTAATCTTATCCTAAGATAGTGTAGATCAATGTAACTATATTCGAGACATTTTCACTTGCTAAGATATAATTTTTTGCAGTGCTTTGAACACATGCATGCATTCATTTGCATTAACAGTGATAAATGAAATAATGCTAATTTTATAACCACATAGAGATTAACATAATAGCATTTTAATTATTATGACATCCAGATTAGACAAAAATATTTTACTAAGAATTGATTTAAAAATGGCGAAACTGTCTGATAATCTACTATATGGAGTCAGAGCGGGTGACGTACTAATGTCTGTAGACAGTTCATATTGAGTCGTTTCTTCAGTATTTGCATAAACGAGAAACTGACCCTTGCCCTGGACTGGTATATTCACACAGCCGTATTGCAACTGGCGCTAATAGCTCCTGAATGCTACGAAAAGCAGCGCTACACGTTACACAGCACGTTACAGGTGCTGTCAGCCGCGGCTTTTCCTTTCCTGCCACCGCTCAGCCCGGGGGATCTCAGCGCTAAAGGCGCGTGGGCCGAGAAGAAAAAGACCCGGTTCGACTTTTGTCTCTCCCACGCGCAGGTTTCTGACGCGGAGGATGCGGAGAACTGCTGACCTTCTTTACACACACATCAGAACACATTTTCTTTCAGATGCACCAGGGACTGCGAAGAGTTTTGGTACGCCCTGGAAGAACTAACTCGTAAATTAACAGTTTTTTTTAGAGCCACTGGTTAAAAATGAAGCTTCGGGTTTCATTATATATTTTACTTTTTTACCACCGCCAAGGTGCTGCTGAATTCTCAAAGGTGTTGATGAATTTTTTATAACATTGTTCAAGCGGGGTCTTGTTTCTATAGAAACTATATATAACTGCTCGTTCATACAAATATTACTTTCGCTTTAATGGGAAGAGTCTATAACATAGATCACGTGTCACTGTTGAACAAATCAGAATGATAACGATTTATGTGGTGTGAAAGAAATAAAACAGATTGCTACATGTTTTAATCCTTTGATCTGACTCTGTAGTACAGTATATTAACTTTATTTAGAAAGTGTGGCTGATTCATACCCCAGCCAACAGCGTTCGAGCTACGCCACGGCACACGTGCTGCCAAAGCCGAAGGTAAGACGGTAAGCGCTGATGCGGTCGCCGATGTCAAAGCTGCATGAAAAGATCGATAAAGACAAGCCTGAGTGAGTGGAAACCGTGAGAGGATCAGAGATCAGCTGACACGAGGATGCTGCGCGTGCTAGATAAGTTATCAAGATCACCGTGAGAACCCTGACACGGCCTGATACGCATCACTATTCCTGCCAAGCTTGACCTTCGCCAGCTCTGATTTCACGCGTTTGATGTGGAAAGGAAGAGATATTCCATTGCAGGAAAATCTTTCTTTATGACACAGTGTAATAGCCGAAAACCTGAGCGGAATGGTAACTAGCTCAGGGCCAGAGGACGGATCACTATAGCCGTCTGGGTTAAACAATGCTAGGGGTGTGTATTCCGAGCAGCGGGGGTGTCATTCAGAAAATGAGTATGACTTGTTGATGCTCAAACGACCTCCTCAACCCCCAGCTGGCGTCCGCAGATGGCCAAAACACCACTAGCGTCCCCAGAATGCTGCAATTCCTATCAAAACGTGAAACGATTTCATCGCCTTTACAGTGTTTACCAGGTCAACGAGTGACCTTGCGTTGAGCGCCACAGTGCCGTGGAACCTGGGGATCCCAATCCTGCTGCTGCGGCTATCACTAACCTCAATCAAAATCTCATTTCGAACAGGTTTTGATGCCTTATAAATGAGTGTTTTTTTTTTTTTAAAATTAGCACTCCATGTGTTGCTTCATTTCACAGTCATTAGTTTAGTAATAATCGTTCACATACTGTAGTCTCGAACAGACTGTGTCTGATGGAAGTCTGGACGTTAGCGCGACTGAAAGCGTAAGCTAATACTAAGAAAAGGTGAGATAATTTAAATTTCTCGTCCCAGTGGAACTTAAAATGGAAATATTTCCGTATTCGTTAATGAGTTTCCAGTGTTAGAGGGAAGAAAAAAATTATTGACTTAATGCTTTGAGACATCTTCATAACAGGGGTCTTTTGCAGTTTCTCAAGCTACATTTTGTCTTATTAACTTATTAAGAGGCTGGTGAAGGAATGCAACTTTAAACGGAGAGAAATTACAACATGACAATTTTTAATAAGTAAATAAACAAGTTAAGAAATAAATAAATAAATAAATCTGGTGTTGTTATTCCTTATTAGCTAGAATTTGTCAGGAATTGTCATTAAAGGATAATAGTGCTCCTTGTTGGTGCTCCATTAGCATATCAGCAGTAAATACGATGGGCGTTCAAGTCAATCCGGGACTTTAATTTTTTTTTACATTTTTGTTGAATGAAGTTGACGTTTTCTGTTGAGAATTGCAAAAGATTTCAAGCGCAGTTTGATGATGAGACTCTCAGCTGCAGTAAAACATTTAAACGGTGCAAATGTTTTAAAGACAAGACATTTCCGCACGTTTAGAAAAGCCATTAAAGGAGTTCCTGGGAGGCCAGCGTTTTTAGACGTTGAGCAGGCGGTCCGATCATTACTGAGTAATGTAAAATTCTCTCTATGCGGTATCCAAGCACTAGTGAGCCATTGAGATAAGTGCATTAGTGATCAAAAGTCCCGGTTTGACTTGAACACCCCTTGTAACAGTCAAATATGAAATCTTCATTGCAGGAACTTGGCTGGGAGTTATCTCCTGTACAGCTCTGAAGCCATTTCCACACGTTTGGGGCATTAAAGGAGATCCTGGGAGGCCGGTGTTTCAGGCGTAACATCAGTAAGGCAGTCTGGTCACGGCTCCAACGTGAAACACTGGGATAAGTGCATTAGTGTAGCAGGGGATTATATAGAGAGACATAAAGGGAGTTTTTACTCTCAGGACTGTGATGTGTTACATTGTCTGCGCAATCAAAAGTCCTGCTTTGACTCGAACACTTAATTTTATGGCGCTAATTTTAAATCTTCCCCCACACATGTCGAACTGGATTATTAAGTCACACTACAATCCTGTCTTCCAACAAAACCACTTGTGTGCTCTAGTAAGACGACAGAGGTTCCTCAGCTCCTGTCTTGTGGTTTCAGAGTCTCAGGTCGGTAGAAATGCCCTGTTTGTGCAGCCTGCCACGGCGGCTAATGATGTGCGTCGAGCTAGTCTCCGACCAGCTGGAATCAGCCACATCCAGGGGCTGCTGGGATGCAGGCACCATTGTGTGTGTGAGACCTTCTCTCCACACATACACACACCTTTGTAATGAGGATGGATTGCTTTGTTTACAGAAAACACCACCTCTTTACCTCGCCGAACAAACTCAAAGAGCACTCGGCGTTGAACGCACTAAGAGAGAGTACAGCTAGCGCTAATCACGTTTGATTTTTTATTAAAGACTTCCTGATCACGAGGGACGCCGGGAAACGGAACGCATCGAGCTTTGAATGACTTCCATGCGCATCAGACATGATCAATCTATCGGTCTAGAAAAAAATGGGTAGACTCTAGGACTAAAGATTCTTTGCAAAAAGAGACAAAATGGCTGCCTGATGTGGGAGCGAAAGACACACACGCGCTCCCGACTATCTAACGCAAGGATCTCACTTCGCAATTACACCCTGTGTTCCCATTGCAGGGCGATCCGTTATCCGGAGCAGACGGCAAATAGCTTCTGACTCGCTGCCTCGCCTTAATTGTGGATGATAAAGAACTCTGGACAGGCAGGAAAAAACAAAAAAACAAAAGAGAGAGAGTGCAACAGCTGGCGTTGAGATAGAGCACCGAATTCGGAGATAAAAAATCCATTTCGTGCAGTCGTGAGAGAGAACAGACAGAGAGATAACTCAGCGGAAAGAAAGAGCTATTTTTAGAAAGTGTTAGCTTGTTTAAGGCGTGACACGGCGGCGGCGTAAACATGGAGGCGAGCGATTGTTTAAAAACACTCGCCAGGAACGTCCAGTAATCCTCCAGGCGCGATAAAAGCGGAGGAAGGGTGACAAACAGCGTATTGGAGAAGTGAACACCTGGTGCGCCTGCTGACAATACCGACCGGGTGCAAAAATAATGGAACAGCGGATACAAGTGGATAACAGAGAAGGAGAACGAATATCCAGGCACGTCTGAACATCTAGGAGTTTATAAAATAATAATAATAATAAGAAGAAGAAGAAGAAGAAGTTTATAAATATGCATTTGCTGTAATTAGATTAAGTTTAATTAGGGTTCCGTAAATATACACACAAACACTAGGATTGACTTGTGTTATTTGGATTAAAAGCTGTGCTGTGAGTAAGAAACTAAACACTCGATGTGGTTGATTATTTTCCTCCAAAAGCACATCCTGAAGTGTTTTATTCCTCTTACACCACGGTTTTTAACGAGATGTTTCAGCAGCTGTAAACCGTCGTTCCCTTACCTTTTTAAAAAAACTAAAAACAAACGAGCTGTTACTATGGAAACCATAACATGTTCAAACAAAGTGCATTTGGGGCTCCACTACCGTCAGGAATGCTGTTATAAAAACCTAATCAACACCTCCTGACCTCCTGACCAATCAGAATCCAGTTCACAGTCTATTCCAATCATTTCTAAATGATCTAAAGGTATTGTGTGTTTGAGGTTCGATTCTTTCCCTCTCACCTTCTTCTGCTCCCTCCATCGTCGGCGCAGCTTCAGGTCGAGCCTCTGGGCGGCCGTGGCCCACTGCGCCGCCAGCCTGCGGATCCGCCTCTTCATGAAGCTTAGAGACTCCTTCCCCGTTCCGACCTGATCCAGGAGAGCGCCGAGATCCGTACGGAATGCGGCCTGGTGAAGACGCAGAGAGAGAGAGAGAGAGAGAGAAGGAGGGAGAGAAAGAGAGTCAAAGATAATGAGAGTGAGAGAGAGAGAAGGGTCACACGTGTTTAACTTTTATTTATTCACGCCCCAGACAATCATTAAGCAGGAAAAAGATAAGGAACGTGAAGCTGCTCCCGGTCACGGTGCACACTAATTAAATTCTTCTTTGCTACATTTTGAAAGTGCTCAGGTGGAACATGTCCCAAATGTCTAGTTAGCATCCTTCTTACGAGTTTAAAGTGAACGCTAAAACACACGAGAGTTAATAGAAGATGTACAGTACCAGTCAAAAGTCTGGACGCAAGCTTGGTCCATTCATTATCCACGTTATAGAATTTTTTTTTTAATTATGAAGGTATGTCCGAAATGTACATCAGGGGGGGGAATAAGTAGGAGGAGCTTAGGTGTCCATCACTGGAAGGGGCGGGATGATAGAACATTCAATAAGATGTGAGATGTGAGACGGCTTTAACACAAATATAATGAGACAATAAAAAATATTATTCGTTAGACGTTTTCTAGTATTAAAGTATTCTAATGACTGAGGATCAGAGATCAACACTTCAGAAATATAATGTCTCTGTCCATCACTAATTTTTTGCCCACTGTCAGAGAAGAGTAAACGTCAGTGAACCTTTTAAGTGGAAAAGTCGAGTCGATGACAGAGATTAAAGGTTTTGAGTAAAGCAGTTCATATAAAAAAAAGTTCAAAACACAGCTGTCAATCATTCCATGCTGACATTTCTATTGGTTCATCTGGGGTTTTAATAGGAGAAAAACTAGAGGTATATTTTTAGTGACGAGAATGAGACAGAGAGAGAGAGAGAGACAGAGAGAGAGAGAGATGAATAGAGACAGAGGGAATATGTACAAAGAGTGAGACTGGGAGAGACAGAATGACAGAGAGAGACAAAGAGGCTGACAGGAAGATAGACAGAAAGAGAGAGAGAGAGAAAAAGAAACAATGGAGACAGACAGACAGACAGACAGACAGACAGATAGATAGATAGATAGATAGATAGA
Source organism: Heterobranchus longifilis (assembly GCA_028570985.1). NCBI lineage: Eukaryota > Metazoa > Chordata > Actinopteri > Siluriformes > Clariidae > Heterobranchus > Heterobranchus longifilis. The sequence goes on along the minus strand of JAOVVB010000011.1, from coordinate 7,601,925 downwards.
TAGATAGATAGATAGATAGATA
>JAOVVB010000011.1:7591182-7601803 GCA_028570985.1 Heterobranchus longifilis | reverse complement strand
CACACACACACAGGAACTCATTTGTGTAAATAGCAGTAGAGAGTCAGGCAGCACCAGGAATTCAAATAAGAAGTCACTTAGGCAGAGGACGCTAAGAATAGTGTGTGTGTGTGTGTGTGTGTGTGTGTGTGTGTGTCTCACTTGTCTTTTAGCTGAGCTTTTCAGCGCTGCAGGTGTTGTGCTGTAGTTCCTCCAGGCCAGCGGGGGGCAGAACCACTCCACCTCACTCAGGTAGATGAGGAAGGAGCAATCGGAGCCGTCGACTCCGTAAAAGGCGTAGCACGGGTCCGACGTCCAGCGCGCCCTCATCCACTGCACCGCGACAACGAGACGCAGAAGATCAGAAAGCGCTCACGCTGGAGACTCCTTCCATACGGTGCATCAGTCTCATCTACAGCTTCTTTATTAAATATCTTAAACATATAAGTGCCTGTGAGTGCGCTAATGAAACACAAACTACAGAGTTGCTGTTAGGGATAATTAATCAACACCTTCTGACAAACTATCCGTACGTTATCGCCGTTAGTATTTACCATTAATCAACATTGCCGAACCGAATCATCAGATTTTCCGCGCCTTTAGGTTGCACCTTGTTGCCGTCGCTCTGTCTTAGAGATTTTGTTCGCTGTAATGGTGTCAGATGTGTCAGAGGCAAGATTTTGAAACTATGGTATTTGTATTATTATATCTATTTGTAGCAAAAAAATCTTGAACGAGACGCCAAAGCAATAATGTTACTACACCTTTATTACACATGCATAACTATATACTTTATAAATGCGATTTATAACGCTTCAATCGAAAAATCTGAAAAATTGCTTATTATTATGATTTACTCTGTAGCAAAGATCATGAATGTGGAGAGTGAGCAATAAGGCTGTTATTACACCTTTATTAAACATACATAACTGTTCTATAAACATATAAATGATGTTTCTTGCTGTTAGGGATTTGCGTTCAGTAAACAGACTGATTGCTGTTAAAGAAGGTTCGAATATGCTATTCAATTTCCCAAGACATTTGTTGTATGTGTGTGTGTGTGTGTGTGTGTGTGTGTGTGTGTGTGCTTACATCCACTTTACTAGCGCAGTCAGGGTACCGTGGGTCTCGGGGAACTTCACATTGACTCGACGTTCCATCTCTCACAACTGCAAAGAGCAGCATGACATCATCGGTCAATACTATTATAACCCTTTATACAATCATTAAAAAAAAAAAAAAGCACGACTGATTCCCTGGAGAAAAAAAAAAATCAGGAACTTTTATACAATTTTGGTTTGGATCCTCAGACGTCTCGGGTCTTTCGTATTCTTTAACACAACACTGTGCTGTATTCTCGCGCGTCACGGTAAATTAACGCAGTACCCTGGTCTGAGGGGTCGGTCTGTTGTTGTAATGGTATCGTGATTTGGGATTGAAGTGGATTAGATTGCGCCGAGATCTATCAGTGTCTCATTAGCCAAATGGACGCAGCAGCAGGAGCAGGAAAGATCTTCGGATTCATCCGCTTCATCAATCTCCGGAGCGGAGGCGTGCAGCGCCGGCTGTAAATACTCTAAAGGGACCTCCTACACTACAGCGTATGGTGTGTGTGTGTATGTGTGTGTGTGTGTGTGTGTGTGTGTGTGCTCGTATGTGTCCTATTTTATATTCTAAAAGCTTATGAGTGCTACAAACCCCTCACAATTTGTTTATTAGACATCTCAGATATAATTAAACGCCTTCTGTCGCAATTAGGACCCGTGACACGATCCCTTCCTGTGAAGTCTGTCCACTCGGCGGCCCTCTTGGCAGCGACAACTCGACGCGGCCAGGGCTGCGAGATCGGATGTGGTGCACAAACAAAGATTGAATTCACGTCTAATGAAGAACGTCGACTCGCTCAACTTTTTATCACGTCCCCAATTTTCTAAATGTCACACCCGCCGCATGCGGATCGCGAGAACAAACACTTTAATTACACGCTTTCACTTGGCATTATCGAGTACACGGCGGCCTCTTCGTTAAAACGAAGCCGGTCGGGAATCTCGCAGCATATCATGTACGTTTACGCTGTTTACTTGTTCAGACACAAGCATCGTAATTGAATAAGAGTTTCATTCATTAAGAGCTTTATTCAATAACAATAACGATGGTGTTGTTCCACCTTTACTGCACTCTCTAGAACTTCTAAGCTTTCTAAATTACTTTTTCAAGCTTTATTTTTTTATTGATTTATTCATAAATTTTTTCTGCTGTTGTTGTTTTCAACAAAATGATAAAGAATGAAAAGGCTGGTGATTGAATCACTATTGATAGCTGCTGTAGTACAAGTGACAACAGGAAATAATTCCACAACAATAAATGTAGTAATAAGGGATTGAAGGGAAAAAAATCATTTCTAAATTTTGTAAATGACAAAAAATTGTAATATGGCTGACGGAAGACATCATTCTCCTAGAGTACATCTCAGACTCTTACGTTCTTACATTTGTTCCCACTTCATTGTGCACAAGGTAAACTGTCCATAGATTTTCCCATAAGTATGTTCTTGGTACACTGACAGAAAAAAGGTACAGAAGAAGCATGTTGTCATTCCCAACGTCACAAACGCTAGTATAAATGTTCCACTTAGACTCGGAAATTAATCATAAACGTTGTGTTGTTAAGCTACTCTGTCGCCTGAAGGTCCATTACGTAGAAATCCTTGAAAATACAGTGACAAGCTGTGCAGCTTGAAAGGAAATATGTTACCAATACAAGGGATGTTCATTTCAAACCAAGACTTGTGGGATGAGAAAAGTGATTAAGATTTACAGACGACTTCAAGCAAAGTACGGTGAGGAGACTCTCAGCCGCAATAAAACATCTGAACGGCGCAACCGTTTTAAACGTTTTATTTCAGCTACGGTGGCTCGGAACCTGCTGCAGACACACCCGTAAAAAAATAAAAAATAAAAAATTAAGTATGAATTTCTTGTAGTTCTTGCATATTTGTGGATATTTACTCCTACGTTGAATTAATTCTCTCATGAAAATGTCATGGCTTTCAGATCGAGAAACTCAGCAGTCATGCTCAAGCCTACTAGTGTTATTTACATTTACCGACAGAGCCGGAGGAATTTTATAGTGCGATTAGATCTGGATGGGGGATGTTGTCTAAATCAATAGCATCAGAGGGAGCAATAAAATGCAAATGTGAATTAAAAGTAGGCTTTAAATCTGTCCTGTGTGACTTAATACTGGACTCACTCCACCTAATTCAGCTTTACTGCTGACCGTCTCCTGTTTATGTCCGACTTCTGAGAACTCCCCCACCAACGTCACAGCTAAGTGCACCGCATTTCCTTAGAACAGAGCTCCAGTACTCCATCAGTGTGAAATATCCAGGACAATATGCTGCGTGATTTAATGTCCATTACACTGAGAACCTCGACACACACATCCACACCTATCCACACACACACACACCCACACACACACACACACACACACACACACACTAGACAAAATCAACATCCTTTGTTACTTTCGTTACATTGTAAAACTGAGTGAGTTAGAGCTAGCTAAATCTGGAGAATGAAAGCTAAGCTAGCTAAATAGTGAATAAAAGATAAGCTAGCTAAATAGTTAAGGAAAGATAAGCTAGCTAAATAGTGAATAAAAGCTAAGCTAGCTAAACCTAGTGAATGAAAGATAAGCTAGCTAAATAGTGAATAAACATTAAGCTAGCTAAACCTAGTGAATAAAGGTTAAGCTAGCTAAACCTAGTGAATGAAAGATTAGCTAGCTAAATAGTGAATAAACATTAAGCTAGCTAAACCTAGTGAATAAAAGTTAAGCTAGCTAAACCTAGTGAATGAAAGATTAGCTAGCTAAATAGTTAAGGAAAGTTAAGCTAGCTAAATAGTGAATAAACATTAAGCTAGCTAAACCAAGTGAATAAAAGATAAGCTAGCTAAATAGTTAAGGAAAGATAAGCTAGCTAAATAGTGAATAAAAGCTAAGCTAAATAAACCTAGTGAATAAAAGCTAAGCTAAATAAACCTAGTGAATAAAAGCTAAGCTAGCTAAACCTAGTGAATGAAAGATTAGCTAGCTAAATAGTGAATAAAAGTTAAGCTAGCTAAACCAAGTAAATAAAAGATAAGCTAGCTAAATAGTTAAGGAAAGATAAGCTAGCTAAACCTTATGAGTAAAATATAAGTTGGCTAAAGTATGAATGAAAGATAAGCTAGCTAAATAGAGAATAAAATATGAGCTAGCTAAACCTAATAAATGGAATATAAACTACTTAAATCATTAAGGAAAGTTAAGCTAGCTAAATTATAAATAAAAGCTAAGCTAGCTAAACCGGCTGATTTATTACCTCGCTGAACCTAAAATCCACTATATCACCTTATTTTAGAAGTTTTAAGATTCCATAGTTTGAGCAAAGCATGACACAACAGATTCCATATTTCGAACGTCTGGTTGAGCCAATCATATTGTTTCTTTCTGTCACATGATCAGTGAAGTGGAGATACCTCCTCTATTACACAGCAGCTTCTGTGAGTGGTTTAAATGTGTTCAAAAGATTTTGAAAGAATGTTTAAGACAATAAAAGGGTTACAGCTGTTGCAGTCACACAATCTACAGTAATGTGTTGCTTAATGTCAGTGATGCATTCTGTAAAAATGAGACATTATGAAATTTGAATGTTGTTTAAACTCTATGTTATGTACTTATAAAAGCTAATAAAAGACCAGCTAGTTAAAGTGGGTGAATAAAAGATAAGAGAAAGGAAAGATAATCTAGCAGATGTAACATAACCTATGTAGTATGAAGTCAATTTACGATTGAAAACTTGTAACTAATGAGTCAAAGCTAGAAAAGCTAGAAAAAGACAAAAAAAAAAAAAAGTCACAGTAAATCATTTGGAAAAGTCAGATACTGTGAACGTCTTCATTGTCTTGCAATCCAAAAAGAAAACTGCCAAAAACAGAAGGAGCATCTGTTGCTTATTTCATCTACAGCAACAAAATAATGAGAGGCTGCCAAGATAAGAGAAGAAATCCATAATAATAATAATTATAACACCTGGTTTCATTTAGGCTACATTCCTCAAAAAAGAAAAATGATGTTCGTTAAACAGTTATTTGAACGCACAGACTTCTCATTATCGAGGATTGTGGAAATGAGACCATAAAGAGCAACGTATCAGCATTTACATATCGACTTATTAGTGATGCTATTTCTCTTCAGGCAGGAATGTCTTTGTGTGTGTGTGTGTGTGTGTGTGTGTGTGTGTGTGTGTGTGTGTGTGTGTGGTTACAATAATTTAATCATGATCACTATAGTAAGGCACACCACGGCAGAACAAGCCCTAGAAAAATGTGAAGCTGGCCATCTATCACCCAGCTTATGTGTATGTGTGTAAGTTAGTACATGTATTTATACCTTCTGAGGACCATGTGTGCTCACAATAACCTGGTTCTTTTTTTTTTTAAGTCAATAAAAAAATTAAATAAAAAAGAACAATAATTTAAAGGGGTGTTAAAACTTTTGTAGGATTGCTTAGCCACAGGAATCAGTATATATTATATAAAGTCCTCACTAAGACAGAAAAACTATGATGTTCAGTTGTCCCATAAGCATGTGTGTGTGTGTGTGTGTGTGTGTGTGTGTGTGTGTGTGTGTGTTCGAGCAGAACATCACCTCTTGACGCTGCCATGCTGTTCTGAAGAATCTGCTCTACTCGCACCGCCATGTTCGACACGTTCTGGGCGATGGCCTGAATTCGTTCCACCAGTCCTGCTGGCTGAATCCTGACACACACACACACACACACACACACACACAAACACACATATATATATATGGATAACTATCAATTTTAAAAACATTAAAATCACAATTTCAGTCATTCTATGAAATGTTATGGTCAAATATGGCTCTATATGAATGATTAAGATGAAAGATTTTTCATAGCAATTAATTCGATCTAAATGTACGTCTGGATTTAATCTCCCAAGATTATAAAGAAAAATTGACTCGTGTAGCTGAGTTGTTTCGGTTTAATCTTATGTTAATTCATTGCGGCTTGATTTTACTCAATGCACAAAGCATTTCCTTAGCAGGTTCATGTTGTTGAGACTGCCTCTGTGCCTTTACATTGCCCATAAAACAAACATATGTTTAATCACTAGGTCGTGCTTAGTAGCGTCAGTGTTCCCCGGTTGCCTAGCAACAGTGCTCTCGAAAGCTCTCACTAGTTGGTGAGTGCTGAGTGTGCCGTGTTGTGGTTTTTGCCTTTCCATGTCAAAAGCACCGATTTCAAGAGTTCCATCTAAATGCACTATATGATCGTCTCTGTCTTTCTCTCCCTCTGCGTCTCTCTGAATCTATTGGGAAGTGTTAACAGGCACTAGACGCTTTAATTGCGAGGCACTTGGATGGAGCGTGAAATAGAAAAATCCTCAAGCCTCGTCAATACTATTTAGTCTCAGAGCTAAGAGCGTTTGCCTACACAATACGGCTCGTGGAGACACAGAGCCGGGGGAACGGAGTTGGGTCGTTAAAATCAGGAGAGACAACACTAACATACACTCACACACACGTACACGTACGCACCGAAAGGGCCCATCGAACACACGGTGTGTGAAAGGCTAAAAGATGTAATGAACAGTGAGCCGAAGAGAACAGGCTAAATGTAGCGGCAGTTACATCACTGTTACGGTGAATAATGCCACTGGGTAATTAACTTTCTTTACCACAATACAGTGGGATAATGTGCCTCCTTCACTGAGACTGATACACACCCTGGACACGCCTTCTTCATTTAGACTGGAAGATTCAGAGGCCACGCCTCCTTCACTGGGCATGGCATACAGTATGTAGACACCACACCATCTTCAGTGGGACTAAAAACATTAGAGGCCACACCTTTTCATGAGAGATTGAGACGCACAAATTAAGAAGCCACGCCTCCCTCAGTTTGACTGACAAATTCAGAGGCCACGCCTCCTTCAGTGGGCCTGACAAATTCAGAAGTCACACTTACTTCACTTTGACTGACAGATTCAAAAGCTACATCTATGTCAGTAGGATTGACACCTTAAGAGGCCACGCCTCCTCCACTGGGCCTGACAAATTTAGAAGCCATATCTCCTTCATGGGAGAATGGAACCGACAAATTCAGAGGCCACACCTCCTTCAGTGGACCTGACAAATTCACAAACCACAAAGGCGTGTCCTTCACTTTGACTGACAGATTCAGAAGCTACATCTACTGTATGTCAGTAGGACTGACAAATTTAGATGCCACCCCTTTCCATGGGAGGCTGAGACTGACAACTTTAGAGGCCACGCCTCCTCCACTGGGACTGACAAATTTAGAAGCCATGCCCCTTCATTTTGACTGACAGATTCAGAGGCCACGCCTCCATCACCAGGGCTAAAAAAAATCACTGCCTTGGCTCTAGCTCTTGTCTTTATTAAGACTAATGAATCACCAGGCTCCACCTACTCTGAATGATAAAGTTAAAGGCCACACCTCTTTTTCTGACTTTGACAGGTCATTACAAACCACTCAACTCTGAATAAATATTAATGAGGTTTACCGGGCGGAGTTAGCGCTCAGATTATTAATTACTCCTTCATTCCCACGGCATCCAAAAAAAGTCCATCTTTCTCATTAGCATTCCTCTGGCTCAGCGGCATGTGCTCGCTCTAACGGCCAAAGAGATTATCAGATGAACGTTAGCTGTGATTGATCACCCCGAGAGGACAAGAAGCTGACGTCGGACTTTCCGAGACGTGAACACACTCGACAAAACACATTACACACCCCGGTGAAGTGTTAAGCGGCTGACGCATACAGATACAGATTCATTACATCACCCTGACATGGATTATTTTCCTATAACAGCACAACATGACGCATTTTATTCTTTAGAAAACTATTTTAAACTATTTTAGAAAATAAAACTCACAGTTGTAAAATTTCCTTCTGTTTATGGAAGAACCTTTGGTGTGATTGGTGTTTTATTACATCATTATATGTGGTTTATGATAATCGTTATATGCTAAACCCAGCACTTTGGCCCATTGTAATTCAAGCAAATTTGCATAAAATGGAGAAAATTGCTAAACTGTTACTGAAATCACGTTACTGAAGGACTAAAAGGTCACATGACCAATTTGCTCACAGCATTTGTGCATAGTCAGAGTTTTCTTTCTACACTTTAGTGAAGTGTAATTTGTCAAAAAGACTTTTTGCTCATTCACACTTTTTAAAACTTTTTTTAATTTCATATTTTACATAAATATTTTTTATATACATATATATACATATATTATTTTGTAGATCAGACCACAGCAATTATCTAATCACTTAATCTCTACCGTCGTAGTGGTTAGCACTGTCGCCTTGCAACCCCAGGGTCCGGGTTCGATTCCCGGCCATGTTCAATTCTGGTCTCTGTGTGCATGAAGTTTGCATGTTCTCCCAGTGCTTGGGTTTCCTCTGGGTACTCCGGTTTCCTCCCATAGTCCAAGACATGCAGATTAGTCTAACCGACGTTCTCCAAACACGTAGTGTTGAATGAGAGTGTGCATGAATTGGCATCCCGTCCAGGGTCCATTCACGCTACGTTTTTTATTGCCGTAGCACGATCAGCCCCTCATCACTGCTCTTCACCTGACCTAAGTCCTCATCTGGCACCCATCTATTAACGGATTTAGAATGTACTTATCAAACACATGTACAACTCACATAAACCTTCTATACCGCGCACGTCCACCCATTTCACGGCACTGACATTAACTTCAACCTTTGTCTCCTTTTCCACTACTTGGCAACGTTCTGCCTCATTAAGTTCAGATTTTATAAAACTTAATAAAAGTTTAATAGCAATAACAAAGATAACTTTTACAGTAATGCTAACGAATTGGTTTCATTTATTTTCGCCAGTTCAGCAAATTTAGCTAAGGAATACATTTACAGACACGCGCGCCATTATTCAAAGAGCTCTGTGCGTGCAAATATGCAAAATTAGCTTAGCATTTGCAGCAGCTTTTGATTAGGCTTGAAATGAGCTACACACTAAATGCAAATTTTCCCATGAGCTATTTTTTAGCTAACAGTAAGAAATTAGCACACGTCTAAAAAAGATAAATCTGAATGACTAAATCAGGACTAAATTAGAATGTAGACAGTTTGTGTGTGTATGTTTGTCTCTTTAGCATCGCTAGCAGTGATTGATCGACCCTAGAGGAAGAGAAGCTGACTTCGGACTTTCTTAAAGACGTCGAGTGAAGACGCTCCTCTCTGAGAAAATCGACGAAGCTGTTACAGAAATTATTGAAGTGTTTAGGGGCGAGATGGAGAAGTCAGACCACAGCCAAGCCTTTGTCTTGCTTCTCTCTCTCTCTCTCTCTCTCTCTCTCTCTCTCTCTCTTACACACTCACACACACACACAATCTCACGGCTGTAAATGGGGGAAATGTTGCGAGTGGAAAACAATGCGCCACAGTGCTTGGACCTCTGGATTCTGATCGGTCACAAGATTCTGAAGATTAATTCTCTATAACAGCAGCTCTGACAGTAATGCAGCCGCTAATCACATGTTATTATGAATATTAATGCGCCTGTTCTAATACATTATTGTTTCTATAGGAACTTGTCAATGCCCGACATAAACGGATTAAAGGAGTGTGTATAATCACTAAATCAATAACTTATCCCAGAGTTTCAGTAGTGCTTGGACACCATCAAGATTTTCTCAGTATTTTTTCAGAGCCATGCCTGGATCGCCGGCCTCTCAGGAACTCCTTTAATGAAGTAAACATGTGGAAACGGCTTGAAGCGAAGTCAGGCTGTATGGTGAATGTGGCACTAACTCCCAGAAGAGTTTCTGTGATATGCAAGTGGTGCTGGTGAATAATTGTGTGTACAGACTTTAAATTGCGAGGGGTCAGCTGACCTTGTTTAAAGGGAGCCTGGGAAGATGTCGGGGGAAGGACAACGCTACATTGCCACATTAGCAAAACAATAAAGTCTACATAAATTCCCGACTGTATATTACCTGTAACACATTGCAGCGTTTTGCCCTTAAAGATTTGCAAAGGTACATATCGCAATTTCCTATTTTTATGCCCATAGAATTAATTGTGCAGCAGTAATTTCTTCCAGAAGGACTGAGTACAAAAGTTTGCACTCCCTCTTTTAATGGAAATATGGAAATGTGACTCTTCATATTAATGAAGAATTAATAAACATTAATGAAGTCATATGAAAGATTTTGGGATTAAAAAAACGTAAATAAGTATAGAAAAAGAGAGAAATCTCATGCAGCATTGCAAGCATTGTAGCTGACCTTGTCCTCTGACACAACTTCCTAGCAAACTGGGACCAAAAAAAATTTTATATTATATCTGAATTTATATGAATATATTTATTTTAAAGAAAATAAATGTCACTCTGCTCTGTCACTCTTCTTTTATGTTGTACTTTCACAGCTGTCTAACATCTGCAAACTTTCACAGAACAGTGAGATAAAAGTTAATGTGAACGTACAGCTGGATGGTTTGGAGGTTCGTGCTCAAGGATAACTGATTAGAAGGTCAAGGGTTCAAGCCCCAGTGCTGAGCAAGGCCTTT
>JAOVVB010000011.1:7547195-7560260 GCA_028570985.1 Heterobranchus longifilis | reverse complement strand
GTGTGATGAGGTGACAGAATCTGACTGGAGAGACAGAGGGACAGACAGACAGACAGACAGACAGAAATTGGAGACAGAGACAGGTTTCACGCCCTCTAATGTATGAAATGTAAAGATGTCACTTAGAGAGCGAGTTCTGACCCAATGTACAGACAAAACCTTCTTTTATTTATATAGATAAGAGAAAAATACACACGTTAGTTATATTTAATGTTTTAAGTATGTAACATGGCTTGTAATATTTGCATGTTTATTTTTTTCATTGTTTTTTATTAATGCTGCAAAATGAATTAATTGCAATAAAAAAAATAAAAAATCTAAATCATCATAGGCGGCACGGTCGATTCCCGTCTCTGTGTGCATGGACTTTGCATGTTTTCCCCGTGCTTGGTGGGTTTCCTCTGGGGACTCAGGTTTCCTCCCACAGTTTAAAGACATGTAGGTTAGGCTAATTGGCGTTCCCAAATTGTCCGGAGTGTGTGTATGTGTGTGCACTGTGGTGGATTGGCACACACATACAGACTCTGTCCAGGGTGTACCCTGCCCTGTGCCCCGCGTCTCCTGGGATAGGCTCCACCCCCACAACCCTGAATACAGGATAAAGCAGTATAGAAGATGAGTGAGTGAGTAAATCATCATGCGGATCTGTGCAATTATCTCACAAAGCTGCAGTTTATTCCAGGTTAGTCAGTTGCTGTTTGTCTCAATAAACATGATTTAATACAAAATGGTTCATTTAATAGTTTAATATTTCAGTTTAAATAAGAGTGTGATTTTCACTCAGATCGAGCGGCCCTGGTTTTAAATGTAAATGTATTTTCTGTTTGATTTCTTGTACTTGTTTTTGTTCCGTGTTGTTTTTATATCTCAATGATGGTGATATATTTATATCACTCTGGTACTGTGTGTTCTGCAGTGTACCCTTCTGTGGAACCCGGCTGGCTCCAGGCCACGTACCAGGGCAAAACCGGACTTGTTCCCAAAAACTATGTGGTTTTCCTCTGAGCCCACACACGGAGCCGTCGACGAGCACGTCCTGATGGAGTCCACACCGCGCAGCATCATCACCAAACTCCATGTGTGTGTGTGTGACACACAGCTGTACGAACACTTAATCTCATGTATTAGTATAAAAGTCTTCTGGCATTATGAAGTTTTATTACCTTTTATTCACTCTAGAACTTTCACTGGTTTTATTTGGAATGAACGAGCTGCTTAATCTGCTAATAGGGAAGTTTTATAACCGTTAGTTTAAAAAATAAATAAACAAAGATCTGCTGAGCTTCACAGTGTAAGACTTTTACACACAGCTAAATAAGAGCTTTAAAAGCGGCAGGTGAGTCTGGAGTGATTGACAGCTGCGCAGGTCTGATATTACTTGACCACTGGAAGCCCCGCCCCTTTTTCACTGGTTCACATTAGGTCATTTCTCTGATGGAAAGAGTGCTGAGGTGACATCCTCACTTTCTGTCATGTGAAATAGAATCAGAGTGAGTGTGTCTACTTAGCTAATGTCTCTTACACACACACACACACACACACACACACGTGCACTGAACATCAGATAATTATGTGTATTAGCGTCAGAAACTGTTTTGTTGCAATTAAACTTTTCTAGCATCATTACACACACATGCGCACTCACACACACACACACACATGCACACTCACACACACACACATGCACACACATGCACACACACAGTCTCCTCTGTACTGATTTGTTAATGCAGCCTGAAACATTAAAAGTATAAAAGCAACTGTTTTTTCTGTTGTTTATTTTTTTACAGTATGATTCATTATTGTAGATATCTTTATTTTGAGAGTCATGTGTTTTTGTCCTGCCGTGTGTGTGTGTGTGTGTGTGGAGGTGGAGCTGCTGCGGCTTTAATCAGGTGTCCTGCTCGAGCTCCACACGTGACCCGACACCGGACTCTACTGAATTCAGATCTCTGACTGTTTCACACTCGTTTTCTGAGTTTTCATAAATCTGAACACGTTACTGCCAATAAACATCCACACCGTGACCTCATTAAAATATAACTGTCCTAGTAACTGTCCTGTGTGTGTGTGGGAGTAAACACCACACACACACACACACACACACACACACACACAATGAGAAGCAGCAGACGTTATCAGAGTTCCAGCCTTCTGGGGAGGAAGAAACCGGAGCGGGTCGGCGCCAGGATCTCTGTGTTCTTTTCCATTTAAATGCATAAGAATGTGCCTCGACCTTGACTGATGATGGCAGAGCGATCCTCCTCCTCCTCCTCCTCCTCCTCCAGGTCACGTCTGCTCGCTTCTCCATCAGCGCCTCCGAACAAGAAATGCGGCGATAATTAGGTGTCTAAAGTTCAAACAAGCAGCACCAGTGCATCGTTAATCATTCTGTATGCTTCATACACACACACACACACATGCTGTACACATGCTATTGTTCTGCACACTATTCTTACACTATCTCTATTTTAACAACATGACCTTCTACAAAATAACGGCGTGTGTCTTTTTTTTTTATTTTATTTTTTATGTCGAGACAAAACATTTACTAGAAATGTAGTTCGATTCCAGATTCTGATTGGTCAAAAGGTGTTAATTAATTTTCTGTAAAACTTCCAGCTGGAATTCATGATCACAGGTTTGTATTAATATATTACCGTTTCTATGGGAACTGCTCATCGATAAGGGCTTGTTTAGCAAACAGGTTAAGCCGAAAAATGCCTCTCAGCTCCTCCATGAGCAGGTTTTAAAGCCACATAGGAGAACTCGGTGTCTGTAGATGAGCACGTTCTGTTCGGTTTTTACAAACATAATTGCTTTGTGCATATTAATAAATCCAGCTGCTGCCCTCGTGTTCGGGTCCAGACACGAGTCTGTCGTCTCTCATATCCGCGTATTAATTCCTGCCTCCGATTCCTATTCCGAACGCATCGGCCTCACAGTTTGAGATGGAAATTGCTGCTCTAATAGCATTAAGGTTCGTCTTTGCTGCGCGTCAAATCGCATTAAATCAGAGAGAAACGTCCGGGCGCAGAGGAGGAGATGGATGCTTAGCATTCGTGACATGAGGTTCGAGGCAACACTGGAGAATATAGAGATAACTCCTCCGTCTTTGATGAAGAGGTTGTGACAATAAAAAAAGAAAAAGACAAACGCTACAGTAGAACTTTTCTCATCATATTGTAATGCATTCATGACTATAATGAGAATGTAAAGATATAAGGATCATATTAGTACTTTTATGACACGCTATAACACTGCTTCGAATACAGTTCATAGACGCGTTATTAACAGTGCAACAAACTGTAATGTACTGTTTATTATGCCTTATGAATGCGTCGTAACAAACATACATGTGCACAGAGGTGGGTAGTAACGAATTACATTTACTTGAGTAACTTTTTGTAAAAATGTACTTCTTTGAGTAGTTTTACTGCAGCATACTTACTTTTTACTTTAACTTGTGTAGATTTATGAAGAAGAAACGCTACTCTTACTCCGCTACACTCGACTCGTTACTTTTCTAACCATTAATTCTACACATGCAGCCGGTAAACAGGAAGTTCTCAGACTGATGTTAAGATTAAACACGTCACACTAAGTGAATATGCCGTGGAAATAAAGATTATTCTTACTGTTTAATTGTTGTTGTTCTTATTAAAACACATGAATTGTCGCCGAACTAATGTTTCCGTGGAGGTTTTTTTTTTTTTCTTTCACTTCACTAATGTCCTTCCCCGAGCTCGCTCCGGGCAGCTCTTACGTTTGTGGAGAACATTAACTACGTTCTCGTTAAACGAAGTGTTAAATGAAAGGGAAACGTTTTCAGACTGATCTAATTCCAACAACGAATCCGCGGGGCGTTTTAACCTGTAATGGACTCAGTAAATTGAAAAACAAGTCTCCTGAGTGGTTTAGAAATCCATTTGCTCGTGTCATCGGTTCCACTCTGATCCCGTTGTCGGCCTTGTAATTCTACAAAAAAACAAACAAACAACAACAACAACAAAAAAAAAAAAAAAACATGCACCTTGTTTTTGGAGATTTTCAAAGCGAGTGCCTGCTTACGTTGCTGAGAAACACTGAGGATCATGACGAATTCAGGGGCGCTTGGAAATGACGGCTCATTATTCACAGCGCTTTGGGCCTCTCAGACCTAAGTAATATTCTCAGAAATCCGTCTCAGAGTCTCATAACCTAATGAAACACAAAAAAACAAACATAAAACCCTAAAAAGAAATCCAGGATAGTGGCAGGAGAATATATGCCTGAAACGGCTCGCCTGCTGCTCCGGTGCATGTTTAATGCAGTAGTTAAGACTGCGGTCCTGAAGACTCTCAGCAGTTCTTATTCAACTTGGTGCCACGCCGTTATGTGCAAGATAGTGCGATGTTGGACAAGTCCGACACAGGAAAAACATCAACAATGGCTTGGTACAATGGAGTTGAGTTTTTGAATCCTGTTAAATCTATAGTATCTATAGTAAATTATTTCTGCACAACATTACATCGTGTTTTCATTATCACTTACTTTATAGCAGCTGTAAACAGTCTTTCATTCTCTTGACTCTCCTGTCCTGAAAACCTGAGAAACCTAAAATTACAGCTTCTTTACCTCTGACTGTTACAAAGCACTGATACTGGAGACTCCTTACATAAATCTTACATAAGTAAATAAGTTCAGCCTTTAATTGTCACATATGCATTACTGCACTGTGAATTTTTTTAATCTCTCCATATCCTAGTTTCTTGTAAGTAGGAAGGGATCAGAGCACAGGGTCAGCCACTATACGGCACCCCTGGTGCAGACAGGGTTAAGGGCCTTTCTCAAGGGCCCAAAATGGCAGAGCTGGAGGTCGAACCACCAAAATTCTGATCAGTAACTCAGAGCCTTAACACACTGAGCCACCAGCACCCCTAAGCATTTCCTTACCATAACATCACTCATATACGATGGAATATCAGCCATTCCCAAACTCAAGAAAGTGACGGCCCACCCAAACTTTAGATCACAAAGCATAATTGAAATCCCATAACTGCATTGGCACCCCACCCAGGTTGTAACCTGCCTATTGCCCTGAAGTCCCCCCTGTTAATTTAAACCCATGGTTTGCAGCTAAATTAAAAAAAATATTCAAACCTCGATTTGAATTCTGAATGCTGTATTTTGACGGCACTCTGGAGTTATTAACATCGACACTATAGACAAGATGTGACATCATGATAATTCATGATAATCAGTTTCACAATGTTTCTTTATGATCTATAACATGTTCCGCTCTCTCAGTAAGAAAATATTGTGGATCTGTCAGCATCACAAACAAAGTCTATACGGCAGTCCTAACCATAGCCTGGGCAGCGTTTAGCTTTGCCACAGGAGCGCTATAGAGAGAAAGCTCGCTGATGTAAGTGGAACAAATTGCTGAAGCAGGAGAGCCGAGGCGGCGTAATTAAAGCCGTAAATCACCATCAGAGAGACGGACGGGTCACACCGAGCCATTTAAAGTCCCGGCAGTGCGAAAAGACGACACATAACCGGCTAAGTGGAGCAGAGAGAGACGCTACGTCACTGACAGGGTGTGTAACCTCAGTTTGTCAGTGGTAGAGATGCTACGACACATCACGGTCTTCTCCGCACTGCACGCTGTTCAGCATGAGACTTTCGGATCATCTAAAAAGTCAGACAATAATGGACAGATATTCATAGTTATCTGGCTTGATTTCCACTTCACTCTCTAGTTCATTTACTGTCTGGTTGACAAACACGGACCATCTGATCCACACCTCAACAAGTTTACGCCAGATGCCCTTCCTGACACAACCTTCCGATTTTATCCGGGAACTGAACCCATGGCCTTCCGCATGGCAGGTGAAAAAGACCTACCGCCAAGCCACCAATACCCGTTTATCTATTTAATACCTGTTTAACTATTCAGTAAAAATTGAACTCAGAATTTTGTAATAAGCTATATTCAATTTGAACACATATCTGTGTATTAGCACGAATTAGCATGCAACAACGTCATACTAGCTAGCTAAGCTCTTTAGGTAACATTTAGCCACAGCAAAGACAATCTGTTTATCATTATCACTTTATTTTATTTACAAAATGATCAAATATATTAAGCTACTCCATTGCCGGTGATTTATATTCAGCATATAACATGCTGCTTGATACAGAAACTAGCCATTTATGTTTACATACTCCAAGCACAGAGCAAACAGAAAGCTAATACAGCCTAGCTAGCATTTACACAAACATAAAGTTTGAACTGATTAACTTTCTTATTTTAACTTTCGTCTTTCCTATGACTAAGTGCTACATGTCTGCTAGCATTTTAGCTTTTATTTCCCTTTCCTGTCTAGTAAGAAAATTGACAAATGCACTTTTAAAGTTGCCTGTAATTCCACAATATTGTAACTTAGCCTAATGGTTACTTTCTGGTTAGGAAATTTAGCTAGTGGTTTAAAATAATGAAATTTTATCATTATGAAATTTTATTACGAAAAGAAAATGAGCTAGTTAACTGAATGTTAGCAAGCTTTCACACAAAAATATTTGCTTATTTACAATAAGTATTAACAAACTACATACAAGTTCTTATTCAACTTGGTTTAATTCTACACTACAGTCATTTTCAGTAGATGACTTGCTAGCAAATATAGATAGCTATAAAAAAACATTTAGATACACATTATTATTACTATTATTACTATTATTATTATTATTATTATTATTATTATTATTATTACTACTAGTAGTAGTAGTAATAGTAGTAGTTATCCCAATGTTACTTGGTTAGCATCATTGGTTAATGAAATGATAAAATGTGTCACTTAGCTTGATGTTAGTTAGTTTGCTCATGAACTAGGCTAGTGGTTTTAATGATAAAATATGCTAGCTATCTTTAATGCTAGTTAGCCTGTAAAAAAAAACAAAAACACAAAGTTGGCTAGTGGTTTAAAAGATAAAACCTTTACTAAATATTAGCTATTTTTGCCCAAAATTCCTATTTAACAGTTTATGTAAAGTTTAATACATTACAGTAGGTAAGGCGAACATGTCCGCTTGTCTTACTAGTTTTGATGCTACACTAAAATTGTTTACTTAGCATTAGCTTGCTAGCGTATCTCAGATCTGGGCTAGCTACAGTACATCACTGTGTATAAGTACTGCAACACCCCAAAAAAACATAACATTAATTTTAGCAATGTTAATTATGTTAGTAATATTTTAAAAGTGGAAATGGTGGATCGTGGTGAATCCGCTGCACATGATCATGTGATTAATGATCACATGACCAGGTTTTATGATTTGCTGATTGAATTGAGCTCACGCTGTTCCTGAAAATCAGGACCTGCTGCAATCAGCCTGCATTATGTTTTTTGGGCTGATGGTGGGGTTTCAGAGGTAAAAAAAAAAAAAAAAAGACACACACACACACACACACACACACGCTCACTACAGACAAATAACACACACACACACACACACACACACACACACATGCATAGTTCATCAGTGATTTAGTCGCCATGGCGAGACCACAGTAGCGGTTTGTCACTTTGAACCTGATTAAAAGTGACAAAGACAGACTGGAGCTGTAAACTGAAACGAGACAGACACTGAACACACCGAACGCCTGAAGCTACTAATAACTTCTGCCAGCCGTCTGTCAGTCAAAAATGTGTGTGTGAGTGTGTGTGTGTGTGTTTGTGTGTGTGTGGGTGTGTCACAGTAATAAAAATAATCTTACTCTACTTTTAAAGCTTGTTCATGTTTGAACATATTCCACTTTCTGTACAAAGTTTCGTCTAAAGGATGCAC
The DNA here is from genome assembly GCA_028570985.1 of Heterobranchus longifilis. NCBI lineage: Eukaryota > Metazoa > Chordata > Actinopteri > Siluriformes > Clariidae > Heterobranchus > Heterobranchus longifilis. Next base: position 7,552,430 of record JAOVVB010000011.1, on the reverse strand, counting down.
TCTTCTGTGTCTTAAACGATTAAAAGAAAAAAGTCTAAAGAAGTGTTTACTCTATTCTGGCAATCATGCAACAGTCCCACCTCCATGTTTCCTACAGCACAAGAGTTCAAACAGGCCGCTACAGTACACTGCCACAAAAACGCTATATGAGCAACATACTGTATGTGAAACTATACAACATTGGGGGGTTGTGATCAAGTGGAGGGACTCTTACCACTAATCAGTTAATTCATTAATTAGCTTTATATAATATGTGAATTCCATGAAAAAATTGTTATGCTAGGTAACTCAATGCATTAGTAAGCTTGTTGCAAACTTTGTAACCGGTTTGAATTCTAAATGACACTTTTTAACTTTAATGCTAGTTGGCTTGCTGACGGATTTAGTGAGTAAATCTGGATTTTAAAGCGTGCTAGGTAAGTTATCAATAGCTACAGTAGTTTGCTCACAAAAAGTTGACCAGTGGTTTAGGTTATGAAAAGATAAATAACCTGCAGCTGCTCAAACATTCATTTCTTTTAACATTTCACCTCTCCCGGAAGTTCTGGGAGTGTCCTGTATATTAATCATACTGTAGCTTAATATACTGACACCTACGAGCAAGACGGAGAAAGAGAGAAAGCCATAGATGGATATATAGAGTCAGACAGGTAGATTGATGTAAGAAAGACAGACAGAAAGAGAGAGTTGCATGGAAAGAAAGGTAGGAAATGAGGCAGATGGAAAGACAGACAGGAAGAAAGAAGGAGAGTATGGAGGGAGGCAGATAGAAAGAAAGAGACAGGTAGAGAGAAAGACAGAGAGATAGACAGACAGAAAGAAAGAGGAGGATGAAAGGAATGAGAGACAAAGAGAATATAGAAAGGCAGACAGAAAAAAGAAAATAAATCATAAGATTTGCTTCTTAACTAACACATTTAAACTCTTGTACTTCAAAATGATTTACATCTAATAAGCATATGTATAATAAAATCTATTCTAAAAAATGAAGAAGAAGAAAAAAACATAAGGTCGCTTTTAGTGTAGAGATTTCTTTAAAGCTTTACACCGTTGCTCCCTCTTCTCTCTCTAACACAAAATTAATAAGCAAAAGAAAATCTTGTCATTTTCATGAGAAACCACAACACGCACAAACTATTAAAAGTTACAGCTTTACCTCCGACTGCCACAAAGTACAGCTTAAAATATACAGTATCTCCGCCGCAAATGTCACTTTTTTTCTGTATTTATTTATTGAGTGACTTTTATTCAGCAGCACTCTAAGTAAAAAGTTGCAAAAGGGAAATGAAGTACATTAAAAAAAAAAAAAAAAGCACATTAATACAAGTCGTATTTATATTCTTGTGCTTGGTGTTTTCCGAGCCCTGACACTTTTCTGTCTGGGATTTTATTTTTATTTATTTATTTATTTTCCACAAAATGCCTCCAAGCATTGAAATTATTTGTCTGGACTTGACTTTCGTTTGATTGAAATGCCACAGACACACTCGCCACTCACACACAAACACACTCACACAGACGCATAAATTTACATAAACCCCAAATGGAACAAGTGAATAAAAACATCCGGGTTTTCGTCCCGTCATGTTGAATGTTGCTTGTTGAATGAGTCTGCTTCCCAGCTTCGTGACAGGCTTTAAGGCTTACAAGACATAATAATAATTAAAGTAAAATAATACATTTACAATTGTGAGATAAATAGCACACTAAAAAGAGATCTGTGAGAGCTTGAGCCATGCTTTATTTTCACATTTAATCTCACAGTTAAATGTAGTTTTAAGCTTCTCCTAATTAAATTTATCTACTTATCCACATGTCACGCTGAGCCACGTTCTCACTATCTACAGTACGTCTGCAAAAATTTGGGTGAACGCAGTAAGAACTTGTAAAACACATATAGTGTTGTCTTCCTTGCTGTGGAGCTGGCACTCTGGTGAGGACATGGTCGAAGCAAGAGACAGGAAGAACTCAACATATGAACGACGGCATTGACCAGTTAATAGTGTAACTGATGCCTCTTAGTGACTTAACTGACGTCCTACAAGTTTGACGCAGATGGAAAAGATTGGATGGCGTTCTGATTGAGTCATTGGGACGTCATTGGATTGTTGCTCCATCAAACACAGTTCACACAGCGCCCTCTTCAGGCTTGTGCTCTGACCATGGTAGGTCTATGCCGCATTGTGGACCGCATTAACTTATTTTCCTTAGTATTAATATTAATATTAAGTTCTTCAGGTGGTTAAAAAACATTTATGGTCCACATTCAGTAGTTTATCAGCATGTCTAAGTCACATTTTAAGAATTTTGTACATATACAGTATACTGTATGCAATAAATCTTCTACATACAAACATTTGAAACTTTCAAAGATATAAACATGCATTTGCATGTGTTAAATTGCGGAAGTTAGATCACATCCAGCATACATTGTCATGTTCATGCTATGTGCATCCCAGGATGTCCGGAAAGCAAGCATAAAAGCAGCGGCGATCGGGCAGGTACTGCTAAGAAGCGCCAAAAAAACAATGATGGAGACAAAAGTGAAAATAATTGAGAGAATGGATTGAGCCAAAAAGACAGCAGACATGACTTGTCAAGATGATGGAACATGTTAGTTTTATAGTTATAGTTTGTATAGCCGATTGTGTTAGTATCCTAATACCTAAACAATATTAGTTGAACTTATGAACAAATTGGACTTACAAACAAGCTTTCGGAATAGAACTTGTTCATATGTTGGGGACGTCCTGTATTGGATCCAATTCTTCACACTATCACTTCATGATGAAAAGCATTACACGGTATTCATGGTATTTATACCAACCAACTGGATGCAATGACAATGTAGTAAGTGTTTGATAACCACTTTATGCACTTTATGTTGGGTGATCTGGGCAGGCATTGTAATAACTCATTTCAATCTCATCGCACCTGATGAGCGCATAATAAAAGAGTAAAATACACAGACAATAAAAACAGAAAGACTAACAGAGAAAGAGAGAGAGAGAGAGATGAAAAAGGAACGGAATGAAAGGAAGTTAGCGACAAAAAGACGCATCGAGAACCTGACAGGGACGTGGCTAGGGAGTAGTAAGAACTTGATTAAATAAACATTTTTGTTCCTTTTGAACAGTGTTGTGGGACATTTTTACATTTTTTAATGTGACTAATTACATTAAAAAATTACTGTCATTAAAAAGTAATCAATTAGGATACAGCGTTACTTTCTGATAAAAGTAACTAGTTAGAGTACTTTCCATTGCAAGAAATGAAAACTCATCAAAAAAGTAATACAAGTACTCTAATGCGTTACTTTGTATATGCAATTTAAAAACCTCAGCAGCGACCTCATTTCCCCTCTCGTCTGTTCCAACCACTCAGCGTTCAGCGTCACCAGTATACTAATCACTGTCCTGATCATCTCTCATCATCTGCACCTGTTTCTCACTGGTTCATGTCTTAAGTTAGATGTGTTTTTTTTTTATGCTTGAATGATTCATACGTAGGTCACTGTGCGGCTTAACAAACAAAAAACATTCATCTGAAACTGCTCAGGTACAGGGAATGGACTGAAACGAGAGCCTTCAGGAAGCCTGGAGAACTGTTTCTCAAAACAATATTAAAAATATAAGAAACTCTGGGGCTTTTGGTGGAAAATATAAAGAAATAAGACGGATCAAGACTTTTGCACAGTACTGTATATAAAGTATGTACAGTACTGTATACAGTATATACAGACAAACTGTATAATAAATTAGCCATGTGCTGTTGTGTATGTTAAGAGAATAAAACATCTTTGTAAAATATTGAACATGGACAGTGTGCTCATCCATTTTTTGCACTGTTGCTGTCATGTTTATGGTTTAAAACAAGCTGGATGTGTTAAAAACTGCCTGTTATCATGCAACCGCTTTACAACCTGTAACTGTATTGGCCTGTGAAGCTGTTTAAATCCTCCTTCCTCATTTAGACTTAAGGACCGACTCAGATGGAGAGAGAGACAGAGAGAGAGAGAGAGAGAGAGAGAGAGAGCACAGCACATGGCTCATTACCGCACAATGCCGTTAACAAACAAGCACTCGCCTGAGAAGATACCAGAGACAGAGAGAGACACAGAGTCAATCACACATACAACGTTACAGTGTTGTGTTACAGTGTATTTGTTAGCAATAGACATGATCACAGTGCCGTAGGAGACGGGACCAGAAAATCCCGTCTTCTGGGTCAAACCGGGTCAGACGATTATAAATCATTACAGCCTTCTTGTATGGATGAGTAAAGAGCACGGAGTGAGAAGAAATGAGGGCCAGATAGAGGGATGGAGAGTCATTAAAGAATGTTAAAGAGATAAGGAGTGAGGGAAAAGATACAGAAATCAGAAGCAGGCTCAGAAAGGAAAGAGATAGAAAGAGAGAATCTCAAAGACAAATAAACCGTTAAAGAGAGGTGGAAAAGAAGGAGAGAGACAAAGGGGGGGACAGGCAGACAGACATGCAGACAGAGAGACAGAAATAGGGAGAGAAAAGAGACAGAAAGACAGACAGCGAGATGGGAACAGACAGAAAAAGAGAGAGAGACAGAGAGATGGGAAAAAAAGTTAAATACATTGAGACATAATTAATAAAAGAGTAAAATAAACACACTAAGAATGGAAAGACTAACAGAGAGAGAGAGAGATGGAAAATAAGATTTCATAAGACAGATAATAAATAAAATAAAGGAATTTAAGGCACTTACACTAACAAAAGCAAATGACTTAAAAGAGAGAGAGAGAGAGAGAGAGAGAGAGAGAGAGTTACCAAACAAAACAGACAGAAGAATTATAACAAAAGAAAAGAAGCTGGACGTAGAACTTGTTTTGACTCTGAGGGAAAAAAAATAAACCTTTATGGTAGTGATACGGTTGGATTTTGAGATTTTTTAAATTTGTATATAAAAAAAATAAAACTGTTATAACAATATAAAAGATGTCTGGATTCTGATTGGCCAGCTGTTGGTTCCTTCTCTATAATTCAATTCAATACAATTTTATTTATATAACAGGTTTAACATCGGTCATTATCACAAAGCAGCTTTACAGAATCAAAAGTAAGTTATGGAAATGTCTATGAAATGTGTATTAGTCTGAGGGGAAAACTCCCTGAGATGGTAGTAGGAAGAAACCTTGAGAGGAACCAGACTCAGCAGGGAACCCATCCTCATCTGGGTGATAACAGATAGCAGGGATTGATC
>JAOVVB010000011.1:7528811-7547095 GCA_028570985.1 Heterobranchus longifilis | reverse complement strand
AGCGCACTTTTATTAAAACCAATATAAATACGACAGTGCATATATGAGCATTTATTTTCTGACATAGTAGAGGAAGCTGAGCTCCCCTTGTAGTCTTAGAGCAGCCGCCACTGCCAAATACCCACCAACATGTTTTGAGGACATGGGAGGAAACCAAAGAACCTGGAGCAGACCTATATCCATGGCCAGACATTAAAAAAGATCCATACCTTGGGAAAAATATTTAAACTGCTATTCTGCGACACATTCAACCATGCTAATTAATTTCTTTTAAGCTTTAATTGATCTCTACCCAGGCTAAAGCAAAGCTATTTTTCTAACAGGCAACTCATAAGCCAGTGTTTTCTTTGCTATTGCAATTCTAATTGCGGGCAACAGAGGCCTTTAAAAAAAATTCAAACTGCTCTTTTATGGATGACGAGATGATTGTTTATGTACTCAGAGCAAGACGGGTCTCAATTCATAGATAAAACCTCAAGCCGAGAAAACAAGAACAACATGGAGCTCTAACCATTATATCCAGATGGTTTACAAAAATAGAAAATAAACCCAAACAGCCATGCAGTACAGTTAATGTGTGTTTCACAATGTAACATTTACAAAGGTGGAATGATAGAGTAGCAGTTAGCTTCAGTTCTCCAGGGTCCTTGGTTTGATTCTGAGCCAGGAGATTGATTTTTTGTTATGCTAAATTGCCAGTAGATGTGAATGAATGTGTGTTTTGCTTTGCAGTGGACTGGCATCACATATAGGGTGCATTCTGAGCTCATGCATTCTGAGCGTTACCAGGATACATCATGACCCTGAACAAGATAGCGTGTTTACTGGATATCAGAGGAGTATGCAAAGGCTTTACTTTAGATACACTAGGTAAAATATGAGTTAAGTAAAAGTAGAAGTCCTCCATTTACATTTGTACTTGGGTAAAAGCACAAAAGTATGTACCGACAAATATCAAAAGTACCCAGCTGGTATTAGTTTACAGAAGCATTTATGTTATAGTGAGCGTCTCTTTTTCGCGAGTTTACATATTTTCTTGAGGGTCTTTTTTTTTTTTTTTTGCATTTTGTGCAAGATTTAATGAAGATATAGCACCATGGGTCCCAAGAATGTTATCAAGGACAGTAGCAAGAAGAAAAGGGAGACACTTTAGGTTTGGTTTTTGAAGCACCTGGTGCCAAGAAGCAGCATAAAATTAAGGTTATTAAGGTGAGGTTTAATGTCTATTTATTTAATATTTCACTATTTACATGTCTTTTCCAAATATTTTGATTGTTTTTATATGCAGAAATATGATTATATGTTGGAAATTGGTAATATTGGTAATATTTTTGGGTGGCTGGAGCGGATTATCTGCATTTACATTATTTTGATGAGACAATGCGTTTCACAATACGAAATTTCACCTTAAGAACTCGTCTCCAGAACCGATTAAATTCGCATTACCATTACCATTGTACCTGCTACACAATTAGGAATTTCACAGAGGGAAGGCAAATCATACACACATAATAGTCTGTAGGTGTTACGTAACGCAAGTATTATGTACAGATATTTTAGATATTTGATGTGGGATGTAGTGGAATAAAAGTAAAAAGTATCTACTAATAAATCTACTTAAGTAAAGTACAGATACGTGAAATACTTACACTTAAGTACAGTAACGTAAATAAAATATCGTTGGCTACCGTCCATCTCTCCTGAACATAAATGAACAAATGGACATCTGTACAAGACAGATAATAAAATAAAAGTAAAAATAATAATAATAATAATAATAATTATTGATGACATGGACTTTTAACTTATGTGCTTACACACATCTTCCAGACACTTGATAACTGATCCACCCGATGTCTCTGGACATCCATCATAGTCATAAGACACCTGAGTCCTGATTTAACATGCGCTTCACACAAGTGCCAAAGCTATTAAAAATTATGAGGGTTTTTTTTTTTTTTTTTTGCCAGCGTGCACTAAATGTTCTAATTATCATTATCTCATGTTTTAATCTGTGATAGCAATGTTTGAAAAAAAAAGTCTTTAAAATGAGTAAAAGTGTCAAATTTGCAACAATTATGTCTTAAATGCTGGAGAGGTGACGACGATGATTAAACGGACCTCAGGTTTGATAAATGTGTTGATTGCCACACGTTTATTGTTCAGTGAGACCTGAGACTGGAAATGAACGTGTGCAGTGAATGGAGTCATTCAGAGTCTGGGCTTAGAAGAGCTGCTGTAAAGCTCTGACTGGAGGAAAAAGCGGGAATAAAAAATAAGGAGTGGATATTCAGAGAGAGAGAGAGAGAGAGAGAGAGATGTAAGAAGAACAGAAAGTGCTTGAATGCAGATGTAAGTGAAAGTGCAATCCTTTTTGCCAGGGAAAATGCTAATTCCTCGTTTTCTGTCTATAGCGAGATTTCCTTCTTGTGCAGCGCCATCAGAGTGTGAAGGAAAAAAAAAGAAATGCTGGAAACCAGTCAGGTTTAAGAAATCATAAATACTGTACGTTTAACCGAAGCTACATGGAAATGTTGTTCTTTCGGCCACTTTCTAATCTTTCCTCGGTGTCATAACAAAATGAACATGAGCCAGTTGTAATCAGACACCGGCTGTCAAAATGTCCCATCACATCATCATCAAAACAGACTCGAGCGATAACGCGCTGTACGGATGACACCAGACACGGTTTTAAAAGGTTTAAACAACCAGAAAAATAGAGGAAATTTTATTCGACAGAACAAAAGAGACTGAGTGAATGAGCTGGGCTCCAGACATTTTTAGGCTCCTAAATCCAAATTTCTTTTAGGAATCAAACGTTCCTGTAGCCATGCTGATTTAAAATGGGTACTAGAGTCTTAGCTGTGCTTTGCTAGCATTATGTGATAATGATAACTCAATGCTGATCAACTGTACCTGAGAACTTTCACTTCTTAAGCTCCTTTCCGAGAGCTCGTTCGTAAGTCCAATTTGTTTGTAAGTCCAACAAAATTGTCTAGATACTAGGATGCCAACAAATTTAGCTATACACAGTATAAAACTAGCATGTTCCTCCTCCTGACACAACCCTCCCATTTTTGTCCGGGCTTGGAACTAGCATTGCAGTTGCTGGGGTTTAGGCATTGGGTGGGAACTGAACCCAGACATTCTGCATGGCAGGCAATGAAGCCTACCACTGAGCCGCCGATGCCCACAAAGTGATACTATAGATACCCCTGTATTTTTGACAGTACCATGGTACTTATTTTTTGATATAGTACATGTAAAATAATACCGTAAATGGATCATTCATGGTACATACTTTAGTAAAATGGTAAGTGTATAGTATTCATCAAAGTATGGTGATAAGTACTATATTCCTGCCATGGTACCCACAGAAATGCCATGGTACCTATCCTCATATACTATAATGTCCTATGATGCTTATCATGGCAATGTCTAAAGTACCAGGGCAATATAATGGTATATTATGGTATATACTATAGTTTAACATAGTAAACAATTTATTATGGGCAAAGTGAGAATTAATTTCCAATTGAAAGGTTTTGCCTTTAGAATTTCTCAGTGATTTATTTATTTATTTATTTTGCATGAGATTAGTTTACACATGTAGAGTGGAATTAAAAATCAAATCTGTAAAACCTTTTTTTTTTTTTACCCCTCCTTTTTCACTTTTAGGGGATTTTGGAAAATCTTTCTACATATTTTATGCGCCACTGATGGCTACTCTATCCTTCATTTTTACTACTTTAGTTCTCAAGGGAAGTTCCTTTGGAGCACAAAGTGTTAAACTGTTAATGTCCCTTTATCATGAATCTGGTCATACAGTATGTACAGACCGTGTGTGGCTCTAGAGTGCCCTCTTGAGGAAGAAGCCGTGTTGGATAAATGTTGCTTTGTCTCATAAACCGGTCTCCATGGTGATGTCACCAGCCACAGGGGTCCACCCTCCTTCATGGTACCATCTGGTCCAAAGCGGAGGCGGAAAAACGGAACCCTTACGACCTAACACGCACGCACAAACACACACACACACACAAACATGCACATACACACAGGCCATTGGTGGGGTAGGCACAAGTGAGTCCCATCTGTTTTCTTGTGCTTTAACCATATGACTCTCATTTCGTCCACTCCACTTATGACACATATTTATTTATATATTTATATGCCATAATTCCTTTTAAGATGTAAAATACAAGCTGAAACATTCATTTATTCATTTTTATTAACCAGTGGCATCTAGACAAACCTTAATGGCTCAATAAGATCGGTGGATCTTTCAGTTCTCACAGCTTCAGGGTTCATAGTTCTGTCCTGGATTTGAGTCGTTCTCAGAGTGTCCGCTTAAGTCTTGTCTGTTATTCTCCCAACTCTCGCCCAGTGTCCCAGGAAAAACTCAGGATCCACACAAGCGTGACGAGGATGGAGCACTTACTGAAGACATACTGTACCATGTTTAAACACCTAACCTGAGAACATAATGAATCTCAATGGTTATGATCAGAAGGTCCCAGGTTCAAACCCCACAACCACCAAGTTACCAACATGGCCTTACCTTGAGCAAGGCCCTTGACCCTCAACTGCTCAGATGGTGTAATGAGATAAAAATGTAAGGATAAGGGTGTCTGCCAAATGCTGTAAATGCAATAACAGCTTTCAGTCCTGATTGTCCATAAAGACAACCATTTTATATATATATATATATAAAGTGATGGACAAAAGTATTAAGACATAGTTAATTGTTGTGTTGTCTCATGTCAGTCAAGAGAAACGGTGAAATGGCTGACTTTATTTTTACCCAGATTTAGCAGATCCACAAATATCCAGCTAACTAGAATCTATGCTAATGGGATAAAGGCGTTCTAATAAATTTACTCAAAATATATCTCACTCTCACGAACTCATCATTCATCCTGTGTACAGGGTCACGGGGGGGCCTGGATCCTATCCCAGGAAACACGAGGCAGGGTACACCCTGGACAGGGTGCCAACCCATCATACTGTAGGTCACACACATACACACTCACACTCCCATTCACACACTACGGGCAATTTTGGAACGCCAATTGGCCTAATCTGCATGTCTTTGAACTGTGGGAGGAAACTGGAGTACCCAGAGGAAACCCACCAAGCACGGGGAGAACATGCAAACCCCATACACACAGACCCAAGGCGGAATCGAACCCAGACCCTTGAGGTGCAAGGTGACGGTGCTAAATCACTAAGCCATCATGCCGCCCTTAAAATATATATTAGAGTATATATATATATATATATATATATATAAATTTTTTTTTATCTTTTAGGTGATTGTCAGGGTTTAAGAGATTTGTCCTTCCAATGTGACTTTGCCAATTGATTTCAAAATTATTATTGAAAAAAAAAACCGAGAGAATGAGAGAATGTACATTTCTTCTGCCTACTGAATGATTTTCATGAACTCGCGACTTGTGAAATGTTCCAACTATTGTGTACGTTCAGAAAACAGCAGTGAATGAATTTTAGGGTTGAAAAATATTACTGAATACATTTTTTGAGCATTTTTCGCCTGATATAATGTCTGTGTGTGTGTGTGTGGTCCCTGTTATTCACTTTTCAGACTCATCAGAGCCATTTTTCCTTTAGTCTTATTTCTGCTCTCTCTCTCTCTCTCTCTCTCCTTCTGGCATGTAGAGCGAGGCAGTGAAGCACAGCACGGCAAGTTTCTGTCTGTCACAATCACACGTTTCCCATTAATGTGACAAACACAGTTGACATCCAATTTCCCCCAGTGTGTGCCTGCTTCTCACAAAATGGATGACGAAGCTGGGAACCAGTTCACTGGAAAACCCTGTTTTTCTGTCTGTCGTTTAGGGGCAAATCTGCGCCTGTAACATCATCATGCACATGAATGACATCCCGTTTTATAATAAGTGAAAGACTACGAGCTATGACAAAGATAGAGAGAAATGTGCACTGGCAGGTTGTCACCATGTACATGCTCTCTACTGTATTCTCATACACACACACACACACACAACACACAACACACACACACACACACACACTGGGCTACAATCTGTTTTTGTTGTGAAAAGTGTCTCTTTTTTAACAGAACTGGATTACAAGTGAGCCCTGGAACTGCTTTTGGACACTTTGGACACAAACCTATCGCAGTCCACTCTTTGGCGGGAACGTGTGAAGTCGAGCACTGGAGCTGCCTGACCTGATGTGGTGGTAAAGAGAATGCAGCAGGACTGTGTCATTATTATCGCCGTGAGGCTCGAAGCAGAGCGGAAAAGCTTTATTTAGTAGGAACTACTGCCATCTCCTGGCACACTGACGTGATCGCTCGCATAAGAACGCACATCACCAGCCAGGGTTTATATGCATGAGCTTAAGTATTAAGTGACAGAATGGGGTAAACACTGCGTCTGTGCAGCTCTGTAGCAGAGACCAGGGATTACTTTAACACGTTTTGTTACGAATATCATCTTTATAACTAGGAATGTTGGCATTATGTTGTCCTAAATTTCAAATAATGAACTGTCTAGCACAATGAGCATTCGTTTTACGTACTTGGTGTGTAATGATGCCAAAGGAAAATAATTTAATTATGGGCTAATGTGATGCAAAGTTACCGTTACCATCAGGAGTGGCGTAAAGGCGAGGGGTAGCGGTGGTGGTGATGATGGTGATTGCTATGGCGAGTGAAAAGGGTTGGCTTTGTCTAGGACTCAGAATCTCAGAGGGTTCCCTTGGATTCCATCCTAAAGTTGATTTTTCAATAACAGCACATCTTGAAATGTTTTATTTGTTTTACACCACATCTTTATCACAGACATCTACTCTTCATCTTCCTGCCATCTGGAAAAAGGTACCGAAGCATTCAGGCCCTCACATCCAGACTGTGCAACAGCTTCTACCCACATGTCATCCATCTACTCAACAAGAAAGGACTGGACTGATACACACACTCACACTCACACACACACACTCGCACTCAGACACACACACTCACTCAGATAAATCCTACCTCTATACAATGGAACTGGACTGATAACCACACACGCACATACACACTGATCAACTTGAAATTGTTTTTTTTTTTTTTGCACAAATATTTATATTTTCTAGCTGCTATTTACGAGGACTCTTTCTCGTCTCTGCTACTACAGTACATCCAGTACCAGAAATGTTTATTGCTTTTATCTATCATGCCATTACCATGCACTACCTAAATCCACTATCACAGTGTATCACAGTATATCGCATATATGTCATGTTTGCACATTTGCACCTGCACCTTGTGTTATCTTTTGTATAGTAATGTCTTTTGTATAGTACTTTGAAATAGTTTTTGATCATTTATAGTGTCAATTTGGTCTGTCGTAGATAGTCAGCAAATCAGGTGTCTTAGTTAGCTAGTTAGTTTCTGTTACACGTACAGTACGAAGCACCCTGGTCCTGAAGGAACGCCATTTCGTTTCATGTGTACTGAACTGCATATGATTGAAATGTCAATAAAAAGTGTCACTTGACTACTTGACTTACTGTACATACTGTACGTACATACATACATACATACTGTATACACATGTATACTGTACACACATACAGTACATACAGACATACATAATGTTCATACATAAATACATAGACATGCATTTAACAAACTTATTTAAGTACTACTAATACATTTCATTTTGGTCCAACATGTGTACTTGTATACTCATCTAATCAAACACTTGCAATACTCCTTACGCAGATACTACGTATAGTTACTAACAAACTTGCTTAATTGTTTACTATCACTATTACTATGGTAATAATATGTCTTTCATCCATACAAGCAAATGTGTTTAATTATTATTATTATAATTATTATTTAATGATGCAGGACAAGAAGCAGATGCTAGTCGAGCTTCAGACCATGATGAAGTATTGACTATTTGTTAGACGGGAGGAAAGTTGTTTGCAGCGTTACATAATCAGCTTGTCCCGGATGCCCTGGGCTTGTTCGTTTGTCCACCTCGGATTGATGAGCTCTATTTATAGCCATGAACTAATCGTTATTGTTTAAACATTAAAAGGTTTTTCACCATCATGTTCATTACCTACCCTGACTACTTTTAATACATTTTTTTTTATGTAGCCGGACCGTTACAAGTACAGATTGGTGGGAAATCACAGAGAGAGCAAGGTGATGTCAGTGTGTAAAAACAGACGGTTAAAACTCTTCTCTGGGATTTATTAGGCTGTTGGTCTGAGCTGGATTCTTCCAGTGTGCTCCGCAGCAGTTAGCGATTAGCCTGTTTTGTCCAGTATTTGTCACTTAGTCTTGCTTTACACTGATACAAAATGTCCAGCCGGGCTAATGGCATGTTTACCCAATATACACATTACCGAGGGTCTGAGGACAGGATGTGTGTGTGTGTATGTGTGTGTGATGAAGGTTCGCTGGTCTTAAGAAAAGACCAGGTTTTAATCAGTAACCACAGAGTTATCTCAGCAAGAGGAGCCTACAGCTGCCCGCAAACGCTAATGCCGTCCGTTTACTCAGACAAATACAGTGTGTACAGTACAGACACATTACTATGATTATTATCATTATTAAATAAGTACAGTATAATACTGTATTATATTATTAATTAAAACATATATTATGAAATATAATATGTATAAAATTTGGTTTTGACATAAAACACACAAATATATATTTGAATAAGGAATTGCTTTTATTGAAACACAAATTTAAAGCTTGTTTTTATAAGATACTGTTATTATTATAAATGTTTAAAAATTAAAGTATTCATTTTAAATAAGTTCCATTTACCTTACACAGCTTTAATCCAGGTCTGTTATAAGGAAAATGATTAATCAATGTGGCTGCAGTAATAAAATAATAGCAGAGTGTGTAATTGTTCAGAGCTAATATTAGCTGATTACTGATGACTGACATGTGATCCTCTTCCTGAAAAGTCAACACGGATATTCAAGTTCATGGACAACCAGCAGAGATTAAAACCAACTCTATTTACCCCTGACTTATGTAACCTGGTGTCAGAACAGAGAATATATTCACACACACACACACACACACACACACACACACACACACACACACCATAAAGAAACAAACCTACCCAAACTGGACATAATTGACTAGCAGCCAATCCTAGATTTTAATAAAAACATCATATAGACCCTATAATCTATAATAAATAAATGAAATAAAAACAATCTAATCCATGTAAATAAAAACCAAAGCTGTGAGAAGTGCTAAAAGCATTCAAGACAATCGTAAGTAGGTCAAAAGAGGGTGTATGCTGCAGTTATACTGAAGACATGTGGATGGATGGATGGATGGATGGATGGATAGATGGATGGATTGATTCTGTAAAAATGGAAATGATGTAATGGTATGACTAAAGATAAATGGATGCATGCATGGACGGTAGCATGATTTACTCATGGAAGGATGGATGGATGGATGGATGAATGGATGGAAAAAATCTGTATAGATTGTACTGTATAATGCATGGTGCAGTATAATGGAAGCTACATGGATGAATACAAATGAGGTTGGAGAAATTTGTATATTACATATGGATGGATGGATGGATGGATGGATGGATGGATGGATGGATTCTGTATAAATGGATAAGATGGAAGCTATGTTTGATGAAAAATAAAGAGATGAATGCATAGGAGGTTGATGGAATCTATATACTGGTGGATGGATGGATGGATGGATGGATGGAATCTGGACAGATGAATATGGATATGATTGAAGCTATGGTATGGTGGAAGGTAAAGAAATGAATGCATGAGATTGGAGGAATCTGTATATTGATTTCCATTCCTCCCTCTCTCTCCCTGTCGTCTCTTTATCTCTGCATCTGTCTCTCTCTCTCTCATCTCCTCTTGACTGATGGGTGATGACATCTCATCCTCATTTTCATTCACCCCATGTTGCCCAATGTACAATTTCACCTCAGGTCTCTCTCTCTCTCTCTCTCTCTCTCTCTTTCTCTTAAAAGTAGCATCTTGTGAGTCATTCAGTCTGATGGTCAGCCCCATTATCACATCAATCAGGCTGAAAGAGGCATAATTGACTAAAATTGAAAGAGGCATGATTAGCCTAAAATCTAGGCTAATCCTAGATTTTAATAAAAAATTAATACAGACCGTATAATCTATAATAAATTCCATAAATAAATGAAATAAAAACAATCTAATTCATATAAATTCAACCAAAGCCATGAGAAGCGCTAAAAGCATTGAAAAACAGATGCATCACAAATTGTAAGTAGGTAAGTATGGATGGATGGTTGGATGGATAATGAAGAGAGAGAGAAACCTTCAGAAATAGAAACTTTCTATTTTATTAACTCTTTATTTGCCCAAACTCTACAAAGTACAGTGTGTTTAAGCAGCCAGAACTGTAGTCATCCATCTCTCTCTCTCTCTCTCTTGAAAGCCACATCTTGTGAGTCATTCAGTCTGCGGGTCAGCCCCATTATCACATCAATCAGGCTGAAAGAGGTATCGAAAATGGACAGAAAGGGAAGAAAGATGTAAGAAAAAGAAAGAAAAACAAAGAAATAAACATTAAAGGAGTAAAAAACAAAAGGGACTGAAACAGAAAAAAGAGAAGCGGGGTTTGCACTGGAGTGAATAAAAAGAGAAGTTCAGCTTCGTATCTTAATGTTTATGTTCTCAAAACTGTTTCAGGTCATAAATATAGTATGAGTAAGAGTACACAAGAGAGTTTCTCCAGGCTAAAGGTCAACCCTGTAGAAAGGGAGAGACAGAGAGGAAGAAGATCACGCTCTAAAATTTAGGGCCCAAGTTTACCATAAGGATGGACAGATAAATAAATAGATGGATTTTTGTAAGCATTAACAGAGTAATGTATTGATGGATAAATATATACTGTAGATCTGTTCATCGGTAAGGATTTGAATGGATGGATGGATGAAGGGGATGATGGATTAAATGAAATGACAGATGGATGGATGGATTGTGAAATGAATGGATAGATGGATTGAGAGATGAGCAGAGAAAGGAAGGGAATTAGAATAATAAATGCATTGAATAAGCTGAGGGGTGGATGGATGGTTGGTTGGGGATCAGTAAAGAAATAGACTTTTTATTGATAGTTGAATGAATGAACAAATGAACAAATTAATTAATGAATAGGCAGATAAATTAAGACAGTAGATGAGCTGACATTAGTCAAAAGCTGTGTAGATGAATGTGGGGATGGATCAAGAGGCTTCTGGATTATTAACTGGGTCAGTTGATGGAAATATATTGGCAGTGGTACAGTAGCTCAGTGGTTAAGGTGTTGGTAAGGCGTTGGCACTACAGTTGCCACTGTTGGGCCCTTGAACAAGGCCCTTAACCCTCAACTGCTCAGATGTATAATGAGACAATAAGTGAGACTGAGACTGTAAGTCGCACTGGATAACGACATCTGCCAAATGCCAAAAGTGGTGAGTGGGTGAAGGGGTGAAGGGTCAATTAAAGGCTGTGTAAATGGATGGATGAATTAATCAATTACCAAATGGATACACAGCTGGATGAATGGATGTACCGTATAAATGAGTAAGGGGATGAAGAGAATTACATTAATGATCAGACTGAATGAGAAGAAGGTTGGATGGTGGATGGTAGGATGCATGAATGAGTGATTAACAAATGTATTATTTGGTGATCTGGTGGATGGATAAAGTATTGAACAGGTGAATCTATGTACTGTGTATATATAGCCTATCAATGTGAGGATGAATGAAATAATGGCTTTATGGCCGGATGGATGGATGGATGGATGGAGATAATTATGGACAGAAAGATTAACAGATGAACCTCCTACATTCTGTTCCTCGCTAATAAACCTTTATAAAGAGTTATTCTGGGTGTGTGGATGTGGTAAGTCATGTTCTTCCACTTCTCCTCTTCTCAAACATCCTGCCAGCTCTCGTAAAAACACGGCCCTCGGATGACGCTCCGCTTTCCCCTTCCCTTTTACGAGAACTGCCCTGCACTGATTTGATCCGGTAAATAAAACACTCCAGACTGTTTGATTACAGACTAATCACGGTATCGGCCAGTGAAAACACTCCGTTTCCATATTATCGTCTCTCTCTCTCTCTCTCTCTCTCTCTCTGTGCTTCTCTCACGGGAGCGATAAGGACGGGGGGAAAAAGGCCAAGTTTAGAGGAGTTCTTTGGAAAATGTATTCATTGGACACACCCACACACACACACACACACACAAGGATCACATGTCTGACCATTATGTTGTGCTGATGATATTTCCATATCTATGTGAGGATATCAAAGCTGATAAAGCAGAAACGCTGACAGGAACTCACACACTGTAAACATGATGAGACGATTCTATCGTACAATAAACCTTCCATGAAGAGGAAAAATAATATACAAAAAAAAAATAATGAGGGGGAAAAAAAAAACTGTGGTCTTATACTCTGTTGAAATCTGAATTTGTTGATTAGTCTCGGACAGCAGCTGTAAAAGTAGTGCAGCTGCAAATCACAGGTCTACATTAACACAGAATGGTCTCTGAGTAAACGTATTATTTTGGATGTTTTTCATTTTCGTTCCTGACATTTGACTGAGTCTCCAGTGTCAGCGCTAGATTTGTTGATGTCATCACGACATTCAGATGCTTTTTTTTTCTCAACGTGAACATGAAAAGCTGCTTGTCTTATTCCTTTAAAAAACAAAGGGAAAAAACTGGATGCGGTAACGTAATAGACGTCAGGGACTCGTATCTCAGATTAAATACAAATTTTTGTTTAAGGAGAAAAAAATACTTAGGAAATGTCCTGTAACTGTTCTCTTATTACTTATTATAATGTACAAGGCATGTCCACATTTTGTTTTGTTTTTTTATTATTATTATTATTGGACATGTTCCAGAACAACCAGAAGTTTAACCGTTCAATTCATGTGACTAATTAAGACAAGCAAATATTTATTTTTGGTCAAGACAGAGACAGAGAAAGACAGGAAGAGAACCAGCCTGTCTCACATAATCATTTCACACCAAAATGTCTTCATAAAGATAATCGACTCTCTCTGTTCCGTGATTCACAGCTCGAGCCTGAAGCGCTTATTAATTTCTTATTGGACTTTCCATCGACATGTTCTAATTTCTCTGCATTTATTATATTACAACCTATTATATTACAGCCTACCTCGTTAAACATGTCACACAGCGATATGTATGTGTGTATATATATATATATATATATATATATATATATATATATATATATATATATAGTCTGTAGGATCATCACATCGATTTATGAAAATATCTGCATGCAAAAAGACACATATACTGACACATCTCTCTCTCTCTCTCTCTCTCGGGGGAAATCAGCTCAAAGAATTTGATATGCATGCATCCAGAACCTTGATTAAGATTTAAGCAGCAGCACCCAGGGACATAACACTGCTTCATACACTAATCTTCATACATGAGAGCGTCACGTTCTGTTAAGAGCCATGACTGATCAACCGAACATACATCTCCTACCAGCACCTCATCATTTACAATCCAGTGCAGAACATCTTCTCGATCTGTGCATCAGAACAGCACCGCAGGAGAGAAAAAGTCGATGGATCGGTGTGTTTTTTATTTTTGTTTCATCATTCTTGTACAAACAACCTTTACTGTATATACTGTGTGTGTGTGTGTATATATATATATATATATATAGTATACTTTGGTTGCTCTGATGGTGTTGGTGCTAAAAAAGTCTCAACAGGGTGAAAAAGTGAATTTTTATACAGGATCATATCACACCATCACACCAAAACACTTAAAGCTTCTTATCTCCCGATCCATGCTTCATTTTGTTGTAAATATGCATACACATTTATATTTTTGTCAAATAAAAAGAAACACATTTGCTACAAAAACTTTTTTGAATTCAAATCTTTCAATGCGCTTAACTGTCATTCAGATTAAACTCAGTCAGTTTAAATTTCACATGAAAAAACATGAACCTGAAAAAGTGTATTATTCTACTTAAATGCACAACTGTTAAGATATTGCAACATGAATTTGACATGGTTATGGACACAACAGTTTTTCTACCAAAAAAAAAAAAAAATTAAGCAACAGTTTTTACAGGTCATATTCTTCTAGAAGCTTACACCAATTTTAGTATCAATACTCATAGAAGAAATATGAATAATTTGCATTTTAAAATTAGTATTGTCTGAAAAATGTCCATTTTGGGGCACATATAAAATCATCTCTCCGAAATGCCTGAAGTTAGCAACTTAAAATTTTTTAGGGAAGCAAGATTGGTCACATCCATGTTGCATAAACTTCAGAAGTAGCTTCGCTGACACACACATTTTCTGTATTATATGTATAACTTAAAAAAACATAAATTAAATCAGCACCAATACTGTGTTTTGGCCGAATATAAATAAAAACAATTATCATTTATTCATCTACTGCTTTATCCTGATCAGGGTTCAGGTACACCATGGGTGGGGTTCCAATCCATCACTGGGCTCGCACTATTCAGATTCACACACTAATACAGGCAAATTGGGAACGGCAGTCATTTGCATGACTGTGAGAGGAAACCGGAGTACGCGGAGGAAACCCACCAAGCACGGGGACAACATGGGTTCCTTCATCTTCATTGGTAATTAAACACAGTGGTAGGTAGACTAAAGACTCTACATTGCCCCCTAGGTACAAGTGAGTGTGTGTGTGTGTGCACGGTGCTCTGGTGATGGACCCATATTAGATCAATCCCTGGTTCAAATAAAAGAGAAAGAAAAGGAAAAAAAAAACAAGAAAAGAAGTATCGCTAGTATTGTTGCTGCTTATCTGTAAACCCACAAGTGAACTTCTATCAAAATCCTCTGCAGGCTCAGTAGACTGGGAATTTCTTTTTCTCTCATGCATTAAGAAAAAAAATTTTGTTTATTTTTTATTCATTATTATTATTTTTTTTTTATTTTGCATCTTCAAGCTGTTGCTACATTTCGTCCCTGCAGCCGTGATATTAATTTGTCAGTCTTCCCTGGAAGGAGAGCTCACGGTGGTTTCTGTTTGCCAAGTCTTTGTTTAAAAAAAGAAAAAAAAAGGTTAGGGAATTAAAAGAAAGCAAACACACACTCACACTCACACACTCTCTCTCACACACACACATACACACATACACACACCATCCTCCTAGTAAACAAACCCCAATCTACAGCATGTGAATTACACTTCACAGATTGGCCGGCTGGACTCCCTGTCGTGATCTGATTCGCTCAGACAGAGCAGAGGGGCGGAGCCTTAGAGGGAAGGAGGGGATATAAGAGCGAGCACCTGCTATGCGACAGAGGCGTGAGCTTTTAATACAAGTCATAAAAGCAAGCGTGCAAGCTAGAAGGTAAACCTCTCGGCTGAAAGTGAAGAGAAAGCTGAAGGAGAAGAAAAAGAAAGAGAAGAAGAAGTGGAGTCTGAAATTTTTGAAGAATCATACAAAGAACCTTCACGAAGCAAGAGATCTGCTTTATAGACCATGTCTCTGGACGTGAAGGAGAAGACCCAGGTTCGCCTGGTGTTCATGGGGGCAGCAGGCGTAGGCAAGACTTCTCTGATCCGCCGCTTCCTGAACGACTCGTTCGAGACCAAACACAGACGCACGGTGGAGGAGATGCACAGCAAAGAGTACGAGTTCTCGGGCGTCAAGGTGACGGTGGAGATCCTGGACACGAGCGGAAGCTACTCGTTCCCGGCCATGCGCAAGCTCTCCATCCGCAACAGCGATGCCTTCGCGCTCGTCTACTCCATCGACGACGCAGAGTCCCTCGAGACAGTCAAGAACCTGCGTGATGAGATCCTGGAGATCAAGGAGGACAAGCTCACGCCCATCGTGGTGGTCGGGAACAAGAGCGACCGCAACGAGTCCAGGCAGGTGAGCTCCCAAGATGTCCTGGCTATGGTGGAGCTGGACTGGAACAACAACTTCCTGGAGGCCTCGGCGAAGGAGAACGAGCATGTCGTGGAGGTGTTCAGAGAACTTCTCCAGCAGACCAACCTGCCCAGGCGGCTGAGCCCGGCGCTGAGACGACGCCGAGAGACGTTTCCGAAAGACGCAGGATTCAGGCCGCCTATGAATAAGACCAACAGCTGCACGGTGTCCTAACCTCAGATTTCTGACAAGATGAGGACGTTTCTCCAGGAGGGAAGATCTGCAGGACGGACCACGCCTCCATACTCCATACTGTTTGAGAACAGTGAGAGCTTCGTTCTTTCATGCAGGAGAGAAAAATGAACAAGTGAAAATTGAAGGAAAAAAACACTGAGCAAGGGGTGAGAGAGGACCTGAAGAAGGAAAAAAAATGAATATAAAGCTAAAGAACTGGCAAAGACTCTTTGAAATGTGTGAGCTGCTCTGGAGAAGACCTTCGATCAATGTGTTAAAAATATTTTGCAGATTTTATTAGTGTTTCTTGTAACAAAACTTGTGATCATAAGCGTGTGAAAAGCGATTAGACGCCATGCTGAAATGTCACCTGGGTTCCTCAGGTTCATCAAGGATTAGCCAGGGGTTTCTACAATCGGCTACTATTAGAGGCTTAAAGGGTTTATACCTGATTTATAACCCGAAATTTACGGTCATGTGAAATTGAAGGATTTGATCTAAAAGATATAAATTCAGCACATCAAACAATTATTTAAAAATAGTAGGTTTATGCCTTAGATGACCATTTCAGGAATAAAAAATTATCAAAGCTTAATTAAAGAAAAAAATAATTGATGGTACATATTAAACTAACATTGCTTAACAGGTGAATAGAAAATATTCCTGCAAAAAAAGAAAAAAGGCTGCAAAAGTTTTGGCAAAAGTCTAGCAGCTCATCGTAATTGTGCATCTAAAAAAACTATGTATTACATCATTATAATTATACTAATATAAATATTATGTATTTTACATAGTCGTGTGTTCACTGATTCTGCTTTAAGATTGTATGGAAACAAGTTATCCTTATTATGTTTACATGAACGGAGAGAAATGAAATATCAAATGTGTAAAAAAAAAATCTTAGATTATTCACTGTTTGATACATTTCTCACTTTTACACTTGTTCTCATGAACTTTGTCAAGTATGTTTTTTTTAAGTGGAAGTAAAATTTTGTGTCTTTTTTTATATACACATGTGCGTGCATGTATAAAATGTGCTTCAAAGAAGTAATAAACTCTGAAAGTGTTTTAATGTTTTTTTAAGGAGTGTACTCTTTCTGAAATCATGCCCTGCTAACAGCAAAGTGCATTATGGGTATTCTACACTGTTTATAAACAACACAATAATAAAACTTTAAAAAAAAATAAAAAAAGTGCACACACATTTTGGACACATTGAATTTTTAGCCGTTGCATGTGTTAATAATAAATGTAAGGCATGAAGAGAATTTTAAAAACTACTAAGAATTAGTGTGGATTAGTGTTGCCCCCTAGTGGTAGCATCATTTCAGTGCAAATAAATATCTGTATAAAGAACTTAATAAAGCAGTAGCAGGTCTGTGTTGAGTTCTAGAAAGTCTTTTTTTTTTTTACTTGACCATCAGAAAATTTGAAGAGATGTATTATATTTACTTTATTCATTAAATTACATCAGAATTTGCTGTGGTTTTACAAACGGTCGGGAAAATTAGTAGTGTAGTAGTAGTGTAGGCACAAAGTAAATTAAACAATATGCATGTAACTTTAGCCCTTAGGATCAGAGAATCCTGACTCACGCATGATGCAGCAAAAAAAAGAAAAAAGAAATTTCCTGAGCAAAATGTTAATATACATGACTGCACAGGGAAATTCTTTGTTCTTCACATTTCCCAGCTTTATGTCCGCAGGCTGGGGTCAGAACGCAGGATCAGACATGATATGGTGCCCCTGGAGCGGACAGGGTTAAGGGCCTTGCTCAAGGGCCCAAATGCACCAATTTGGTGGACCTATTGTAGGGCTTGAACCACCGACCTTACAATCAATAACTCAGAGCCTTAACACACTGAGCCAAAACCACCTAAAAAGGTTTTCCAAAAGAGACCCGCAAGAGTTGTGCAGCAATCGTTCTATGAAAATATGTATCAAAACTCAAACCTTTTGGGGTCCTGGAACAGCAGACAAACATTTGCCATACTTTAAAGAGATCCATCCATCCTTCTTCAACCACTTATCCAAAATCGGGTCACGGGGGGCAGTTTCAGCAGGGAATCCCAAACTTCTCTTTCCCCAGCCACCTCAGGTA
>JAOVVB010000011.1:7501973-7512822 GCA_028570985.1 Heterobranchus longifilis | reverse complement strand
ATACACACACATATACACACACATATACACACACATATACACACACATATACACACACATATACACACACACACACATATATACATACACTGAGCACAGGTAAAGTGCTGAATTCTGGACTCTGATTGGTCAGTAGGTGTTTATATATATATATATATATATATATTTTTTTTTTATTTTTTTTTATATTAATGCACTCGTTCTAATTACGGTTTCTATGGAAACAGCTCGCTCACATTCCTTTAATTAATGGAAATGGTTAATGGAAGGAGTCTCCAGTGTCAGAGGAGGTTCCTGAGACCTTTAGGACGGAGAAGTTTTATGCTTGTTTGTGGTTCCTCTGAAACATGACACGCTGCGTTTTTTTCTTTAATTAACTCCGAGACCGATGTTTCAAGACTGACAACTTTATAAATTAATTGTTAATGCCACCTACAGAGAGAGAGAGAGAGAGAGGGAGAGAGAGAGAAAGAGAGAAACCTCCCTCAGTGTCCTAAATACAGCGTGCAATAAGACCACACACACACACACACCTCATTTCCAACCCCAAACACTGATCCGTAAACATTAACAGGATTAAAGGAACTCCTACTGAGCTCAACATTTAAACCAGAGTGCAAAAGTTTGCACCCCCCAACCTTTTTTCTTTTCCAGCTAAAATAAATATTTGTCTTATCCTGACAAACAAAGCTAAATAAAGACAGTAGAGAGCACGCTATTAAGAGAATAATCAAATCTGATCTGCTGCTATAAATAAACACTGTAAATATGTATTGTAATGATTAAAGGCTTGGTACTGGATCCAGTTTTTGTAGTTTGTCTTAAGGGTGTGCAAACTTTCGCACGCAACTATGAAGCTGCATTGATGTTTGGGCTATTGAGGTTTGAGGTTTTAAATGCTTTGATATAAATGAGAGTTTTAACTTTTTATTTTACTCGATGTTTAAAGTCTTTTTTTATTCTTAAAGTTAGATTTCATTGATTTATGTTATTATTTCTAAAAAATAAACAACAACAACACTCGGATACACTCGTAGGTTCCTCTTGTTGTTTCAGGTATGTGTGAGGTCATGTGGTGCAACATCTCTATGTTCACTGGTCACAGAGAACAAGGTGGAGCGTCATGCGGTTATTGTTGATTAGTTTCCTATAAAAGCCTATGCCTGAGTGTTTTAGTCCACTAGACAAAATCTCCCATTATTTAAATGTAATAACATTTTCTTGTATATTCTTGTATATATTACATTATTAACTCTGCGGCTGCACTACTCTCAGAGCTGCTGTTACGGGGAAAAAAAAAAAAAAAAAAAAAACAGTTTATAGTTTATCACACACACACAAATCAACCCCTTTCCCAAACAAACACAATCCAGAATTCAGTAGTTTTGTGCTTTAGACTCAGCGCTGCTCTTGACGTTTCCCGATTTTTTTACAAGCGATTTTCGTGTGCCGCTGTGTGCCCGTCCCAGGCTGATATTAAACAGTGCTGACAGTTTGACCGGGTCAGTGTAATCACGCTCTTACAAGAGCGGCTTTCAAAACCCACGACTGCGAAACACACGTTTCCTCACCAGTACGGTGGCGGTAAAGACGTTTCAGTGCGAAAAGTGTTGGATTTTTATTTATTTTTTTGCATTCTAACAAATAACAGTCAATGAGAAAAATCTTTTTTTTTTTTTTAACTTTACAATGGTGTAAAAGCAATATACATTAATTCATTATAGAAACTATGAACTTTGATCTCTTCCAAGCCTGAGAACATGCAGTGCGATACTCTATTGTGATGCTAGGCGGCGCCATTGAGCCACACAACCATAAGAAAAACAAACAATTCTCTAGATTGAAACACGTTTAATTTTTCGCGCGGAAAGATGGAAACGTACTCACAGCGCCAAAACCTCGCAGTGAATCATGATGAACCGTACTTACGGCCACCGCGTGAAACCGCGCAGGTGAGATAGGGGTATAAGCCATCGTGTTTAGTAGAGTAGGCGTACAGCAGGATAAAATGCAAATAGCAGGCTCTGAAGTTTTTCTCTCATACAAAAGGTTAATCGGAACGTGACCACATCGTAATTCAGAGCGTGTCTGTGCAGTTATACTATAGTAAATTATATATCTTATTGTCCTAAATTAAATAAAACACCCTTACATGAAGCACATTACTCCGAACACAGCGACTTGGCCGTGTGAATTGTTTTTGCTTTTGCGTCAACTACATTTAACATAAAAAGAAAAAAAGGTTAGCTCCTGCTCTGTGTTACATTACAACAGCCTCATTTTAATAATAATAATATTAATATTAATCTATACCTATAATTATAAAACAGAAGTTTTGTTTGGCCTGCCGCCAGGGGCTGGGGTTTGGGTGACCAGTGCAGTGGGCTTCCCTTGCTGTGTAACACTCTGCAGTGTCATTATCACCTTTTATGTCATACAGTGAGGTAATAATATATCTGCCGGAACATTGGAGCGGCCTGAGGAGCGGCAGCGAGGTGACAGCACACACCATTTACAGGTCATGGTAGCATGGAGGATCTGAACACAGGTAACCTCTAGCCTATCTACACTACATAGACAAAGCTATTTGACGCAAACCGGTAATTATTGAATTTGTGTGCATCAGGTCCCTTATCGCCAGTGAGGGGCAATCCTAATACTTCAGCACACCAAAACACCCTGGACAATGCTGTGCTTCTATGCAACTTTGTGGCAACAGTTTGGGAAAGGCCTCATTTATCCCAACATGACTGAGCCCCAGTGCACAAAGCGAAGACTATAAAGACATGGTTTGATGTGTTCGGTGTGGAAGAACTTTGACTGGCCCGAACACAGAGCCCTGAACCCAACCTCATCGAGCACCTTTAGGATGGACTGGAACTGAGAGTGCAACAGTAGACAGCGTAATTATCACAGTTATGTCATACTGTGATGTAATAATATATCTGCTGAAACACTGGGCGCGGGGCCGTGGGTCCCCTCTAGAGGTCAACGAAACAAAAATAAAGCACGGCTTGTCATGATCCCGAGAAACCAAAGAAATAAAGAAATAAACATAAAAGACAGCTCTGATACCGGAGACCCCTTCTATAAATGTTAAACACATTCAAATAAATCTAACTTATTTTTATTGTTTGTTTTTTCTATGAGCAATGCAAAGGTAAAGGTTACAGTATTACACTCTCATGACACGAGTAGAAAATATAAAAGCTGATTATGCAGTGATGCGAATCTCAGCCAGTTCGCTGGTGGAATTTGGTTTGATTGTACGGAAACAGAAACCATTTCGGCTCACAGGAGTACAATCTGTAATTATCTTGCCGTAAACACAGTTCCACACCCTTGTGTTGTGTGCTGATAATAAATACGTTGCAATGATCTATTGTATTGTGCGCTCGTGTTCTACTCACTCTGTGATCTTGTTGGCCAGCTCGGTGCTTGCCGGGATGTTGTTGGCACAGAAGACCCTGTACCCGCTCCTGCCCACGTTCATGTTGGAGTTATGACCATAGGCCAGCTTGGGGGTTTGGGGGCGAGACAGGAGGAACTTGTGGATGCCTGCTCGGCTCTTTGGCATGGTCACACACACAAGTTAAGGGGGAAGTTTGTCAAGTAAATCTGCCCCTTGTGCGCGCACTGGGCAACAAATTCAGCAGTGATACAAATGATTGCAGAAGACAAACTGACAGACGGAGAGGGGCAAAGCCCAGAAGTACCCTCAAGCAGATTTATCACGTAGGAGGAAAGAATGCACAGCCAAGAAACAATAATAATAATAATAAGTATTATTAAATAAACAAAAAAACAAACAATAAAAAAATCTCCTGACTTACCAGATAAACAGAAGAAAAGGGGAAATATCCTATATCATACTACTCCTACTATCACAACTATGATAATAATAATAATAATAAAAATACAATCTAATAATAAAAACAGCAACGATAAGAACAATAACGTGACTGTTTTCAGTTTAATTCACTTTCATCAGCAAATCCCACCGCGGCAAAGCAGGACACAAATCCACCAGCATCTGGACTTCGATCTCTCCCGACATGCAGCAGCTCGAAGTCAGACCCGGTGTGTGTGTGTGTGTGTGTGTGTGAACTCGCTCCGATACCAAACCCGATTAACGACACTATAAAAGCGATCAAACTGCGTTGAAGGAAGCGCGCGCGATGTTTTTGTATCACTGGAAACTTTGTTGCAATGCGGTCACAGAAAGAGCTCCAGCACGCCGCCTGCTCGCCCCAAGCCCCGCCCACACGCACACGACTGACAGCCCGACCGGCCAATCGGGTTAGAGTGCCGGAGCACGAGGGGCGGTGAGGGCTGCCGGGGTTTTAACCAATCGTGTGCGTCTCGTGTGAGTTCAGAGTGCAGTCACGAGGACGGGAAAGTATGTATTCATTCAGCATAAAAAATGTAAAATAAAAAAGTTGAGTTTTTTTTTTTGTTGTTGTTGTTGTTGTTGTTGTTCCCGAAGACTCTCGCCAAGTAATGTTTTGCCAACTTTTTAACGTTACTCACTGCTCTTGGTTTCAGGCAAAGTGAATGTTAAATAATATTTTCTCTCGAAAGATTTCTGGCATTTTTTAAACATTCATAAAGAATTAAAAAACAAACTACTGTATTAGGAACTGGGGAGCCTTTACTTTAAAATAGAATAAATGAAGACATATTTAATAATTTTTTTTTTTTATTTAATCTTTTTTCATTTAATTATTTTTTAAAAATGTAACATTTTAAACAGAAATATTTCTTGAACAGAAATATTTTTTATCTAATATTTTCTCTCAAAACATTTCTGGAAATTTTTTACATCCATACAAATCCAACAACAAAAAAATAGTATTTTAACAAAAATAAATAAATAATTAAATACAGTTATATATTTTAATATATATATATATATATAATATAATTCTATAAAAAATATTGTCATAATAATAATAATACATCCAAAAAGTCTAATATATATAGACATTTGGGATGTATTATTATTATTATTATTATGACACTATTTTTTAAATGTAAACAATAAGAAAAATAAATAAATAAATCTTAAAATATCTCAAAATGACAACTTTTTGAGATTACATTGCATTTTTTTAAATATTATTTCCTCTTAAAACATTTCTGCCAATTTTTACATCCAAACAAAAATATTTTGAAAACAAAAAATATATACAGTATATCATAAGCAGTTTTGGATGCATTATTACAGTATTAACACTAAATTTCTTTTTTTCTTTTACAAACCGTTATGTTAATTAATTAATATTTTTCCAATGTTTTGACATTACATTGCATTTAATTTCAGGCAAAATTGATGCCTTTTCCTTAAACAAAAAATCTATCCAAAATTATAATTTTGTAGATATTATTTTTCATCAAAACGATTCTGACCTTTTTTTTTTTTTTTTTTACAAAAAAGGTATTTCCTTTTATTATTATTATTATTATTATTATTATTATTATTATTATTATTTAGTCCCTCCAAGAATTGGAGAAACTGGTTGACTGGTTTTCCTTCAACAAAACTGAGGATACAAATAAAAATAAAAAAATTGGTGGCTCATTGGTAGGTTTATAAACCTGGCATGTGACTGCGTAAAACTGGTGACTCCAGCTTAATTAAAGGGTGTGTTGAACATCCGTTATCACCTAGAGTTATGGCGATTGTGAAACACTTGTATGGCAGTTTCTCAAAAACAATGACTGGGATTAGTGGTAGTAGGCATTCCAGAGGAAGAAAGTAGGAATGGTCCAATCTTCCTAGTTGTCTGTGTAGAAGTCTCAAAAATTAAGCCTATTTTTGATTTACACATCTAACTTGGTAACTTGGATGTTACTTTGTACAGGATGACCAGATTTTCATTCAGCTAAGCTGTGATCTTCCATTATTTGTAAACTTAGAAACCAAGTGGTGTCCGTTAGCAAGCGTCATGACCTAAAGAGCAGGACCGTTGCTAGCATCTGGTCAAAATGTAGCTAACTTGGTTGGTTGAAATAAACTCACAAAAGTCACCAAATCTGAAGTCAAGAAACATCGGCAACGCTGTATGCTGAAGAAGTTTAAAGCCTTAGCAGGATATTACTGTATAATAATGACACATAGCGCTAATTCAAACTTTTATTCACAATATAAAGCTGTGTAATCCAAATAATTATGTCATGTTACATTTCAGTAGTATCAACTAATTTTTATTTAGCAAAAATAATATAGCTAAAATTACATACAAGTGAAGCCCTGGAACATAACCATTACTATTAGCATTGTTTTAGTCAGGGCAGTCCCTTCAACTCTATGAGTGCAATAAATACATGGGCAGCATGTGGTAAATATTCGACAACGTAAACATTATTTATTGTCATCTCCGAACACTTGGCTATGTGACGCAAACGATGGTTCTGCATCGTTTCACAGAGAACACTTTACTGTATATTAAATCTGAAAAATGTGACAAAAGCAGCTTTAAACACCTCAAACAAATTGTGATTCTACATCTTTCACATGATCTACGTCATGCAGCAACAGTTTGATTTATACTACCATGGAAATTGTGGAAATGAGCAAACTGCAGCATTGCAAGTAAATTACAGCATTTGATCGAGTCCTGATTTTGTCAAGTTTTGCGGGCAACCCTGCGTCAACAAAGGCGGAGCTTAAGTTGAATCCTTTCAGCCAATCACAAGCTTCATCATCATCATTGATATATTCTACTGATTTTCTTCGCAAGTTAAATTCCCTTAGGAATCTTTACATATTTTGGTCACTGTTTGTTAAACAATGAAAGAGTTTATGTAATGTTGTAATGTTACCTGACAATAAACGTAGCTTGGTTTCTTTTTAAATAAACAAAATAGTTGTTAATGACCTTGAACAATTTATAAAATTTACAAAAATAAAATAATTTACATAACATTAGCAAATTTAGATGCTAATTTAAATTGTAATATTACACAAATAAAATTTATTAAAACAAGTTTAATGTTACTTATAAAAAAGATAAACCTTTCCTACCCTACTACAAAGCTTAGCTACTCGTTTTAAGTGCACAATAGAATTGCTAGTCTAACATTATACAAACCTAGCAAACCTCGCTTTAGTAAAAACACGTTATCTAGCATTAGCTACATTTCTAGAAAATCTAATTTTATGCTAGATATGTAACGTCACAATAAGTAGCTAGCTGACTAATGTTAACACAGTGCTGTTTAAGTAGCTCCAGTGGAACATAAATTTACAAGTTGTTTATTGCAGTCCATCAAAAAAAAGAAATAAAAGGTTAGTGGTGACTTTTTTTTAAAACTTGAGTTCCATCCTTTTTGACCAATAGACGCCCGTCGTTATGCCATGAGAACAATCAATGCATGTAAGGAAGTACAGGAATGATGCTAGCAGCTGAAAGGTGCTCGTAGTGAATTGATATGGCACTGGTACTGCAAGCGTTTTACCAGCTGATAAAATCTTAATTTGTTGTCTAAACATGGTTCAGTCTTAAAAGCTTTAATTTCGAATTCAACTTACAGCAGTTTCTTGAAACATCACAAATGTTTTTAGGTGTAACAAGATTTCTTCACAGTTGGGCAAAAGCAGTTAACACCCCCCCCCCACACACACACACACACACACACCCCACACCACCCTCCACTAGACTTGCATTCCTTTTTATTACTATGTAAAGCTTTTTCTTAACAAAACATAATATTATATTATGTTTATCTTTAAGATAGAACATATTTCTGGATTTTTTTAAAAATCCATAAGTTATAGCATTGAAAAAAAGTGCAAGGTTGTTATCGTAAATTTACTCTGGCTATTCTTGCTACCTAACGTTTGCAAAGCAATGCTAGCAAATGACTCTTCATATATATCTAGATACTATATAAACTTCTGTTATTATTAACCTATTATTATAATTTATTATATTTTTACTTAAATTTTTTACTTATATGAATATTAATTTATATTATTATTATCATAACATATCAGTTAACTTCATTATCAACTGACGACCTACGATAATATTTTAATAAAATGTCGTCACAGCTTTGAGAAAATTAAATAAAAATGTGGCAGAATTTACATTAAATTTGATTAGTAGATAGAATGATATTACAGCTAGTTCACTAATAGTATACTTTATATTTCCATAAACATAAACACACAGAAATAGAGAGTTGTATCCTCTGAATGATTGTATAATAAAATAAAAGTTAACTGTAGCTACGCTCGCTGTAACATGTAGCCGGAGGAGGCGTGTTTAGCATTTGGAAATATTAGTGACTCATATTTGTGAAGTCGTTTTTTCAACAAATGTTATTAAAAAAAATCAACTAGGACTGGGAAATATGATTTCATACTACTGAAATTATTTCCAATAATGTAAGAACAAACTTTTTTTTTCTTTTTTTTTTATAAATTTATATTTTTATAAATTACAAATTATACAATTTAAAACTTGACTGGGCACAGCTGATATGATGTTAACCTTTTTTAACTAAATTCTTATAAATTTATTTATTTATTTATTATTATTATTATTATTATAAAGCATTATTAGTTTTGTTTTTACTGTTATACAAATGTCATCATGTATCATGATAAGATACGTTTGTCAAATCCCCCAGCCGTAAACTCATGTGCTAGCGTTCAGCATGAACTCTTTGTAAAGCACTACTATCTACAAATTAGTTTTTAGCCGATGATTTAGCTAGTTGTTACTAGCCACTACATTACAATTCAATGTTTACAAATAATATTGCAATTTATTTTTTCACGTATTCTAAATGGTTATTTCTTGTTAGGAGTAACTCTATGAACTCTTGGACAAGTAGAAAACGGGACAGTTTGTGAGGGAAAACGTTAGCAAGAGGTTAGCCAAAACGGGTCCGAACTACATGCCATGTAGCACAGTGCTGAGAATAGTCAGCACTCTGTATTTTTCTCACTCTTGAGAACTTTCTCCTTGAGCAGGTCGAGGATCACCTGCCTCTCCTGGCTCTCCAGCTCGAAGCGCCGTTCACGTTCCTTCCTCTCAGCACCGAGTCTTTCACGTTCCAGAGCGATTTTGCTCCTCTGGATCTCGAGTTCTTCCCTGCGGAGTGCCATTTCTTCTTCACGCAGTCGCTGCTCAGCTTCTGAACGTTTCTCCAAGAAACTCAGGATCTCCGAGTAAGTCTGGCAGCAGCACTGGCACGGGCGCTTCGCTGTGGGTGCCGACAGCTCGACCAGGTCCTCCTGTTCCTCCGTCTCCAATGAACCAGACACTGCAGGAGAACCAGAATGATTTTTATGGATTCATCTGCTGTTTATTAACAGGTCTGTTTGTTTGTCTGATTGTCTACTCACCTGTAGGCGCCGCTGTGGCGACGGGAAGCACGGTGGGTTTGTCCGGCTCAGCCAGGGTGAGCTCCTCCAGCGAACGCTTCTTCATCTCCCCATCCTGGTATTTCCCCTCACCACTTGCCATCAGGTTCTTCTCAGCCTCAAGTTCCAGGACCTCATGCAGCAGATCTTCCTTCTGAGCATAGAGCCTCTCTGTGCCAAACCTTAAATGATATTTATTTAACAATTCTGTTTAAACATTTATTTGTCATGATTCAGTCATCCAGAAATGTCTAGAAGTCGTTCTTTCAAGTGTGTCTTTTGTTCCCCGTCAACCTTTCAAGCTATGTACAAGTCAACCAGAATTCTTCCCGAATATTGTTTAAAAGACCGAGGAAGATTGCGAGGAAACTTTACCTTTTGTCATGCAGCATCATGCTTCCTTAAGAAAAGAACAATGAGGGAATGACTATAACCCTATATGTAATGTTAGTCATGCTCACCTGCGCAGGCTGGGAAAGTCCTGCTTTTTGTAGTAGTCGAGCAGCAGCATGGTTCTCTCACGGCATCTGCGTCCGTCCACCTCGAAATTCTCATCCTGCAGTGCCGCTGTAACAATCTCACCCACTCGAGCCCAGATCCGGCCAGACTCTTTCGAAATAAATGGGTTCTGAGCAATTACCTCACGCAGGAGCAGGATGTCGTGGCGGGCGGAGAAACGCACCTGCCGTTTCCGGGGAGTGGACGAGGGGCCAGCGATGGAGAACCCTGAAACAGAAAAAATGAACAGAAATATAAATAAAAGAAATGTATGAGATCAGACCACTCAGTGAATGTACACAGGAATGACTGCAGTGGGCTCCGAGCCACCACGACCAGGATCGTCACTGACAGCATCGTTCAAATGTTTTACTGCGGTTTACAAAGTACGAAGAGTTTCATAAATGTGCAATGCTTAAAATCTTCTGTAAATGTCACTCGGTTTTACATCTTCATTTACCACAGATTTAAGCGCAAGACCCTGTTTGATTTGAACGCCCCATCTATTGGTATACTGTATTAAAAATTACTCTTACTAACTAGCTGGTTCTACTGTGAATAGTTAGTTAGTTACACACCCATGGTGTAGTTACGAGGCTAACTAGAGACTAGTCACTTGGAATGTGCTTTAAATTTTACATTTTAAGAAAACCTATAAATAATGTTATTTTTAACCGAATTAAAATGAACTGATGCAGCTTGTTTGGGTTGCAAAAATCTCTAAAAGCGTCAATAATGAAGATGGCAATACTGAGAGGAACAGAAACTTATTCACTCACTCACTCATTGTCTAGGCCAGGGGTCTCCAAATCCAGTCCTGGAGGACCAGTGGCCAGCACAGTTTGTAATTCACCAACACCTAAACACACCCACTGAACCTGGTTATTAAAAGATTAGTTAAATGAGTTGTGTTTGAGAAGAAGAATCACCAAACTGTGTTGGACACTGGCCCTCCAGGACTGGATTTGGAGACCC